>CAUYRH010013519.1:0-29765 GCA_963574655.1 Perodicticus potto | reverse complement strand
ACCAGTACCCTACTAAGATGCACCGTAGGTGTGGAGAATACTTAGAGATCTAAAAATAGATCTGCCATTTGATCCTATAATACCTTTACTAGGTATATATCCAGAAGACCAAAAATCACATCACAATAAAGATATCTGTACCAGAATGTTTATTGCAGCCCAATTCATAATTGCTAAGTCGTGGAAGAAGCCCAAATGCCCATCGACCCACGAATGGATTAATAAACTGAGGAAATTTTTATTGAGAAGAGCGTGAGGCTTCAGTTTCTTAAATGTGTAGTATATGCCATTCCCATAGGTCCTGAACTAGGTGTTATATTTAACAGGTAAGCAGGGGAGGTGGAGAGGAGAAAGCAAGAGATGTAGAGAGAAACAGAGAGGACACAGAGCACATTTACAAGGGCTGATTTGAAGTACTAATGTGGCCCAAAGTGGTCACTCTTTAGAAGTCCATGAAATAGACAATTCCCTCTAGAAATTGGAATAGCATGGAAAGCTGATGAGCCAAATCAGCATCCCTGGGCTGTCCAAGTTGCCTCAAATGGACTTGTTCACGTCCTGCCCAGAATCAGAGAGCACATCTAGAATCAGAAGGTCAGTCTGCACCTGAAGCAGACAGAGACCACGAAGCAGAAGTTCTCCCTCCTAAAACGTGGTGGTGGCAACTGGCTGAGGCAGTGCTGTCATCTTCATGTAATCTCCCAAAGGTTAGACTCAACTTTTATGTTTATAAAAGTAGAAGGAATGCAATTTAATACATACATTAAAAAGGTGATGGTTATAATCCTTTATGTCACTGAAATATGAACATGAATTGACTGAGAAATCTTTAAGTTAGACTGAGTTTACCTGAAAGTGATTCAGTTGATTCTGAATCAGATAGATGTAGTGTAGAATCAAAAATTAAATTGAATTATAAGAAAATAAGGTTAAAAATGTGCACAATGGCATTTGTGACTATGAATGTCTGTACCCTCTGCCTGATAAGGTGTTTGAACTTCTTCCTAAGGGCAATTTATGCTATTGAAAGATGCTAAGCAGAGGGGTGGCACGACCAGATTTTTATTTTAGTAAAAAATCACTTAAGGAGAAAATTAATTGGATATATATATAATAAGGTAAAAAAAAAAAAGATGTTATACCCAGATATCTTTGGCTCTGAGAAAAAATATATAATAAAGTAAACTCTGTCATGTTATGTTAATACATTTTATTTTTAATGTTGCAGGTAGCTCACTAAATTGATTACACAAGCCACTCAGAAATTGTGATATATAGTTTGCAGACTACTGACAGACTTACTGATAATCTATTGACTGCATACCAAAATATATGTTCCTATCACAACAACTCTAACAGCACATACTATTATTAGTTTCATATTACAAATGAGTCAACTAAGGTTGTTTGCTAAAGCTACACAGGCAGAGCTAATATTATGAATAAAGTAGCACTTCTAGCTTGATCTGTCTTGTAATTTATCTTGCTGTCCACATGAACAGAAATTCTGCTTAACAAAGTTAATAAATTTGGAAGTATAAGGAGCTAATGTGGTTCCTCTCATGTCTGGATTATGTCTTTCCATATCCATAACAGCGGTCCACAGCATACCAAAATGGCCAGTAAGACCAGCCACTGACATCAACAATAACAGTGAAACATTTTTAAATAAATGATAAAAAAGAAACATAGCTAACATTATTTGCTTTGCTAAATTAGGACTTAGCATAGAAATCCTAATGATTTCTAATATCTTCTCCAATGATAGAAAAAATAGCCTCTGATACATTGCAAATTGAGATGATGTTGTACATTATATTTTAGTACTCGTGTGCATACACACACGCAAAACACCCCAGTGTTTATTCTAATTATACTTGATGTTGTGATATTGTCTATTCTTTTTAAATTGTTCAAGCCCAGAACAATTGGGTCATTAAATTGAGGTTTACCTGCTTGCTTACATCTTCCTAAGCAGCTGTCACCTTTCCAGTGTCATTTCTATGGAGTACAGCTGTGTCTTCAGAAATTCTCTATCAGAAATTCAAATATCTTGTGAGAAGAGTAACTAATTCATTATCAGTTTTTGACAACTTAATGGGAATTAGATAATAAGATTCAATTCAATATAACAGATTTTTTGTTTGTTTGTTTATTTATTTTTATTTATTTATTTTCTTTTTTTGCAGTTTTTGGCTGGGGCTGGGTTTGAACTGACCACCTCCGGCATATGGGGCCAGTGCCCTACTCCTTTGAGCCACAGGCACTGCCCAACAAACATTTATTTAAAATCAACTGTAAGATTCTGTGCAAGGTTCAGATATCTAATTATCTTAGAAAAAATAAAAAATTAAAATAAAAACTAAAAAAAAATTCTAATTATCTTAGGAAACTGATTGCAAGAGCAGTAAGGAATAGGACACAGGTGGATAAGTTTTGGTAGGGGCAGTTGTAAACAGATGATTTGGCCCTGCTGCCCTGTGGCAAGCTGTTACAGAGCCACTAAAGAATGGGGACTTGGGCAGTCTAAGGTCTGTAGGATCCTAGGGAATTATGAAGAAGAGCAAGGGCAAAAAGTTAGTATGAAAAGCAATACCACTCCCAGATCATTGAGCACACCCAATAGCCAGATCTCATTTTTTATTTAAGCCTCATATTCTACTATTGGAATGGTAGTGGCATAGGAGTTACTTATATCCTACTGCTCAAGGTCATTGCAGAGATCTGATTTTTTATATGTGTGTCCCTCATGAGGATATATGTTACCACTTGGTGTACAGTCACTGCTACAGTTCCTAGAATGCTGGGAGCTTGTCAAAAAGTGATGTGAATTTTCAAAAAATTTTTAGAAAACCAATGAAAGGTAAATACAATTTTACTGCATTATATCTTATATAGTAATTTTTTCTATGATTTCCCTACTAGTCATGCCATTGTGGTATAAAACGAAAATGCTGAAGTTATTATTGTTGTATTAATTACAGGTTTGACATTTGGCACATTCCATTACACTAGGCAAAACCCCTACCACGAGGACTAAAAATATATTTTTCTCTTTTTTTAGTTTAAATCATTTTAAGTTCCAAGATGCCTTGAAGACTAAGTGTACATGAAATAACTGACTTCTTAGAGACAACTTATAGCATAGAAGCAAGTACTATAGTGATACAACCACCTAAAAAAGCTGTAGCACCTGTTTCTCATGAGGACTCAGAAGATGAAGAAGGTAGAACAATAAATAGTCTGCCAGTCTCTTTATTGTGCGCACCTGCATCTCTTTTTTTTTTTACATTTTGTTTTTTTTTCTCTTTTTTCTTTTTCTTAAATCATAGCTATACACGTTAATGCAAATGTGGGGTACAATGTGCTGGTTTTATATACAATTGGAGATATTTTCATCAAACTGGTTAACGTAGCCTTCACGGAATTTTCTTAGTTGTTGGGTTAAGACATTTATATTCTACATTTAGCAAATTTCACGTGTACCCTTGTAACACCATAGGTGTGGTCCCACCAATCACCCTCCCTCCACCCATCCTCCACCCTCTTTTCCCTCCCTCTCCCCATTCCCCATATTCTTGGCCTATAATTGGATTATAGCTTTCTGGTATCATAGTAGGGCTGAGTACATTGGAGAATTTTTCTTCCATTCTTGAGATACTTTGCTAAGAAGAATATGTTCCAGCTCCATCCATGTTTACATAATATTAAGGCTGCATAATATTCCATGGTGTACATATACTACAATTTATTAATCCATTCATGGGTCAATGGGCACTTGGGCTTCTTCCATGACTTAGGAATTATGAATTGGGATGCAATAAACATTCTGGTACATATATATTTGTTATAATGTGATTTTTGGTCTTCTGGATATATACCTGGTAGAGGTATTGTAGGATAGAATGGCAGGACTATTTTTAGATCCCTAAGAGTTCTCCATACATCTTTCCAAAAGGAACGTATTAGTTTGCATTCCCAACAGCAGTGTTTTCTCCACATCCATGCCAACATCTCTGGTTTGGGGATTTTTGTGATGTGAGCTAATCTTACTGGAGTTAGATGATATCTCAAAGTAGTTTTAATCTGCATATCTCTGATGATTAGGGATGATGAGCATTTTTTCATGTGTCTGTAGGCCGTGTGCCTGTTTTTTTCATATAAGTTTCTCTTCCTCTTCAAGTCCGTTGCCCACCCTGAGATGGGATCACTTGTTCTTTTCTTGCATTCCAGAGAGAGAACTCAACGTTCAAGTTCTTGGTAGATTCTGGTTATTAAACCTTTGTCAGGCATAGCCTGCAAATATCTTCTCCCATTCTGAGGGCTGTCTACTTGCTTTACTCACTGTGTTCTTGGCTTTACAGAAGCTTTTTAGCTTGATCAGGTCCCAGTAATGTATTTTTGGTGTTGCTTCAATTGCCCAGGCGTCCTCCTCATAAAATATTCCCCCAGGCCAATTACTTCAAGTGTTTTCCCTGCAATTTTTTCTAGTATTTTTATAGTTTTATGTCTTAAGTTTAAATCTCTGATGGTGTGAGAGTCTATCTTAGTTAATGGTGAAAGGTGTAGGTCCAGTTTCAGACTTCTTCAGGTCGCCAGCCAGTTCACCCAGCACCATTTGCTAAACAGGGAATCTTTTCCCTCCCCATAGAATGTTTTTAATTGGCTTGTTAAAATCAAATAGCGGTAAGTAGCTGGGTTCATCTCTTGGTTCTCTATTCTGTTCCATCTACCTCTCTGTTTTTGTGCCAGTACCATGCTGTTTTGATCACTATTGACCTATAGTACAGTCTCAGGTCTGGTAGCATGATTCCTCTTGCTTTGTTTTTATTTATGAGTAATGTTTTGGCTATTCAAGGTTTTTTCTAATTCTATATAAAAGAAGTATTCTTTTTTGAGATCTTTAACGTATGACAGTGGAGCTTTAATAGGGATTGCATTAAAATTGTATATTGCTTTGGGTAGTAGGGACATTTTCACAATGTTGATCTTCCCAGGCATGAGCATGGTATGTTTTTCCATTTGTTAACATCTTCAGCTATTTCTTTTCTTAGAATTTTATAGTTCTCTTTATAGATATCTTTCACATCCTTTGTTAGGTAAACTCCCAAATATTTTATCTTTTTTGGTACTACTGTGAATGGAATAGAGTCCTTGACTGTTTTTCCAGCATGACTATTGTTAAATATAAAGGCTATAGATTTATGAGTGTTGATTTTGTAACCTGAGACACTGTTGTAGGCCTTGATCACTTCTAAGTTTTGAAGCAGAATCCCTGGTGTTTTCAAGGTATACAATCATATCATCTGCAAAGTGTGAAAATTTGATCTTGTCTGACCCTCTGTGGATACCCTTGATCGCCTCTTCTTGCCTAATTGCAATGGCTAAGACTTCCATTACAATGTTAAAAAGCAATGGAGACAATGGGCAACATTACCTGGTTCCTGATCTGCATGGAAAGGATTTCAATTTAACTCCATTCAAGATGATATTGGCAGGTGGGTTTGCTGTAGATGGCCTCTATCAGTTTAAGAAATGTCCCTTTTATACCAATTTTCTTAAGTGTTCTGTTCATGAAGGGATGCTGGATATTATCTAAAGCTTTTTATGCATCAATTGAGAGAATCATGTGGTCTTTGTTTTTTAATTTGTTTATGTGATGAATTATATTTATAGCTTTACGTATATTGAACCAGCCTTGAGACACTGGGATAAAATCCACTTGGTCATGATGTATAATTTGTTTGATGTATAATTTTCTTTTCTTGTTGGGTCTTTTCCTGGTTTGGGGATCAAGATGATATTTGCTTCATAGAATCTGTTGGGTAGTATTCTTTCTTTTTATTTATTTTGAAAAATATTAAGTAATAGTTCTTCTTTAAAGGTTTGGTAGAATCAGAATTCTACCAGATGTGAAGCCAGCTGGTCCCGGACTTTTCTTTTTAGGGAGATTTTGTGTAATTGATGCTATTTCAGAACTTGACATAGGCTTGTTCAACATTTCCACTTCATCCTGGCTAAGTCTAGGAAGGTGGTGTGCTTCCAAGTATTGGTCTATTTCCTTCAGATTTTTGTATTTATGGGAATAGAATTTCTTATAATTTTCATTAATGATTTTTTGAATTTCTGAGGAGTCTGTTGTTATTTCATCTTTACCATTTCTGACTGATGAAATTAGAGATTTTACTCTTGTTTTCCTGGTTAGGTTAGCCAAAGTTTTATCTATTTTATTGACCTTTTCAAAAAACCAACGTTTAGATTTAATGATATGTTGTATAATCCTTTTGTTTTCAATTTTATTTGATTCTGCTCTAATTTTGGTCATTTCTTTTTTTCTACTCGGTTTGGGATGTTCTTCCTTTTCCAGTTGCTTGAGATGTCCCATTAAGTTGTTAAACTCCTCTCTTTCTGTTCTCTTGAGGAAGGCTTGCAGTGCTATAAATTTCCCTCTTAGGACTGCCTTGTGGTATCCCAGAGGTTCTGATAATTCAGGTCTTCATTGTTGTTTTGTTCCACAAATCTGGTAATTTCCTTAATCTTGTCTATGACCCAGCTATTCTTAAGCATAAGGTTATTTAGTTTCCATGTTTTTTTATGATTATGCAGATTCCTGTTATTGAGTTCAACTTTTATTCCTTGATGGTCCAAGAAGATACAAAGAATAATATCTATTCTTTTAAATTTGGTGAGGATGGACTTCTGATCAATTTTGGAGTATGTTCCATAGGCTGATGAGAAGAATGTGTATTCAGTTTTATTAGGATGAAATGTTCTGTAGATGTCTGTTAAATCAAGATGTTGAATGGTTAAATTTAGGTCTAAAATTTCTTTGCTTAGTTTCTTTTTGCAGGATATATCTGACACTGCCAAAGGAGTGTTAAAAAATCTCCGACTATTAAGGTGTGGAGTAAATCAAGTTGCTCATGTCTGTTAGAGTCTGTTATAAATTGAGGTGCATTCTGGTTGGGTGTATAAATGTTAATAATTGAAATCTCATCATGTCGAGTGTTTCCCTTAACATATATGAAATGACCATCCTTATGTTTCCTTACTTTTGTTCATTAAAACTGAATCTGTGAATAAAATTGCAACACCTGCTTTTTTCTGCTTTCCATTTGCCTGAAATATAGATGACCATCCCTTCACCCTGAGTCTATATTTATCTTTTGAGGTAAGATGAGATTCTTGTACGCAGTAGGTATCTGGCCTGAGTTTCACATTTATTGTTAATACTGATAAGCCTGGTAGAATTTTGGATATCGAGTTTCTTGAAAGTCTTAGTGGACATTTTTAATCCTTTTGCCACTGTGGAAGTTGGAATTTCATCAAACGTTTCTGAGTAAGTTTACTTTTGTGGTAGAGGTGGTGCTGGTCATTATGGAGGATAGGTCTGAGAATATCCTGGCAAGCTGGTTTAGTTTTGGCAAATTTCTTCAACATGGGAATGTCATTAAAGTATTTAATTTCTCCATCATAAGTGAAACTCAGTTTCTTTTTCTTTTTTTGAGACAGAGCCTCAAGCTGTCACCTTGGATAGAGTGCCGTGGCATCACAGCTCACAGCAACCTCCAATTCCTGGGTTCAAGTGAGTCTCCTGCCTCTGCCTCCCAAGTAGCTGGGACTACAGGCACCCACCACAACGCCCGGCCGTTTTTTTTGGTTGCAGCCGACATTGTTGTTTGGCGGGCCCAGGCTGGATTCGAATCCGCCAGCTCAGGTGTAGGTGACTGGTGCCTTAGCCCATTGAGCCACAGGTGCCCAGCCGTGAAACTCAGTTTCACTAGACAAAGAATCCTGGGTTGAAAGTTATTTTGTTTTAAGAGATTAAAAGTTGATGACCACCCTCTTCTAGCTTGAAAGTTTTCAGCAGAGAGATCTGCATTCATTCAAATAGTCTTCCCATTGTAGTTTTAAGTTTTCTTATGTCTGGCTGCTTGGGCTTTTCTCCTTCATTTTAACTTTCAAAGTTAATTATAATGTGTCTAGAAGTTGTCCTATTTGGGTTGAGTTGTGCTGAGGTTCAGAAACAGTTTACTATCTGAATTTCAGAATCTCTTGGCATGTCTGGAAAGTTCTCATTCATTATCTCATGAAGAAGAGCCTCTGTACCTTTCAAAGCCACTTCATTGCCTTTAGGAATTTCTATAAGGCAAGTATTAGTTTTCTTCAAATTATCACACAGCTTTCTGAGAGAATGATCTGCTTTTGCTGTCCACTTCTTTTCCTCTTTGTGTGGGAGTGTTCAAAACATTTGTCTTCAATGTCAGAAATACTTTCTTCTGCCTACTCCATTCTGTTACAGAGAGATTCTACTTATTTCTCAAATCTTTGAGGTCTGCAAATTCTTGTCTCAGTGTATCAAAATATTTGGTGATTTTGTCTTTGAATTCATTGAATTCTTCAAACAACTTTTGAAATGCTCCTTAAATTTCTAATTCCAACTTTACCTCCATTCTATTAATTTTATTTACAATCCAAATTCTGAATTCGATTTCTGACATTTCAGCCATCTGTTTATAAATGGGCCAGTTGTATCCACCTTGGGAGAGTTGATCTACTCTGGTCATTCATGTTACTGGAGTTTACCTGCTGATTCCACACCATGATTATTTTACACCATTTGGCTAGATGAGTAGATAAGGTGAAGTTGGGTTGGGGGCTCCTGGAGTAGTGATTAACCAGCCCTTTACCCAAGAGCTGGAGCTGGTGTGTGTACTTTTTCCCCTAGAGTTTTTCAAAGATCTATACACTGATACAACAGAGAGACTGGGGACCTGCTTGGTGGGACTAAGTGGCTCTGTCTTGTTTTAAGCTGGTCTCTGTCCTACCCTAGTGAATCAGGTACTCTGGGTTGAAGTCTCAGCTGTGGAGAAATATCAGCAATTAAGTCACCCCACCCTCCACAGGCAAAAATTAGAAAAGGAAAATCAAACCTTCCCACAACCACACACCCAGAGCACCACTTTGGGTAGTCCTCAGGTGATCGGCTCAGTTCAAGAGGTCCAAATCAATTGTCCCAGTCAGCACCAATCTCAGGTGGGAGATTTCAAAAGGTTTCTGGCAACTAGATAGCAGAGTTCTGCTGGCAGCTCAAGTATGGCAGTTCTTGCTCTGGTGCTCTGTGAGGTCAGAAGGGACCATTCAGCAAATGAATTAGTCTGGGAAGATTGATGCCTCCTTCCCCACCTTGCACCGCTGTAATACCCAGTCACTGGTAACCCCACTGGGCTGTGACCCAGTTCCCTCTGATGAGCTGATGCTCCAGGGGTTTGTGCCTGCCTGAGTCACAGGGAGATTTATGTCTCCTTGGCCAGGCTGCCAATGTATGCCACTATCCTGCAGGGGACGTTCAGGCCTGACAACTTCAGGTGCTTAATGGAGGCTGGGGCGGTTCACTCAGTTCCAGTCCCGCCCCTGATTTATGTTGCCAACAGAACAAAACAATTTGGCAGAATTTGTTTCTGTCCCAGCTATATTTTCCTGCAGATCAGACACTGAGTTCACAGAAACTGCAACTCAGCCCCAGTCTGTGCCACTGCCAGGAGCTAGTATGTCTGTCTCAGCTATGGTCTCTGTTGGGGCGGGCGAGGTTAGAGCTCACACTCAGCTTGCAGTATCTCACTTTCCTTTTGTCTCAGCTATGATCCCCTGAGGGCAGGGTGCATCTTATGCTCACTAAAACAGTCCTTCTGCTCAGCCCAACCCTGAAAGTATGCCATCTCTGTGCATGCATATTCTAGTCCCTGCTCTCCATCCAGGCAGGTAACACCTCAGACATACCCTTTACTCACAGGGTTTCTGTCTCAGATCTGTTCTGCCAGTAGCTGCCATCAGAGAATATGCCTGGCTTCCTCTGGCTTCCCAGAGAGGCAGGGAGTGTCTCTTCAAAACATCCCCAAGGGTGTGAACTCTATTGTTCCTGCTGCCACTGTTGTTGCTTTGTGCCATGGAGCACTGCCTTTCCCTCTCCTATAGAGTTCCCTCAGCCTGAGTTCACTGCCTTCTCCTTACTTCCGTGCCACAGAATCAGCACAGACCTGCAACAACCCATGCCCTGTCCACACCTCTTGAGAAAAAATCCAAGAATCTGAACTCCATGGGGGACAGGCTTCCAGACCTCAGGGTGAGAGTGGAGGGGAGTACTAGGAGTTTTAGAATTGCAGGTAGAAAATATATACAGTTTTATACAATTTTATGCCTGGTGGGAGAGTGACATGGCACATGCGTAAGTCCTCTCTAGGGAAGGAGTTCCAGTTTTTAGAGGTTCTCTCACATGGGATAAAATAGGATGGGATCTGAACTCTGCTCACTTGTTTGTATGGAGTATACTCCAAGCTATTCTCATGTGGGAAGGTACTTCCATCCACTTGGCAATGGATTTTTGTACTTATTGTTTGTTTCCTTGGGGTTGCAGCTTGCCTCAGCAGGGTTGATGTGCGTTCTTCAACCTTCTCTCTTGGCTCAATTTCAAACCATTGGCTTACTAGCTAAACTTCTATCCTTTAACTCTTCTTCTGGACAGAAGCCTCTGTGAAAAGCTGGCTCCAGTTAGCCATTTTGCCTTTCCAGTTGCACCTGTGTATCTTATTCAAGATAACTGTGACCCGAAGATGGCTTTCATGATGATGCAAGAGACATCTATATCTACTGTGCAGCAACCTCCTCAATCAAAGAAAAAGACACAAAATGTTCACAAATGGAAAAATGCTGACTTAATTGCACAGCCCATACACAGGAGGTAGAGCTACAGAACCACCTATTTATTGAAATGAAAACTCCCACAGAAACTCTTGAACTTTTTCTTCCTGACAAGGTCATTGAATTCACATATAATAGGAGTTCAAGTACTCCACCTTATTTTCTGTATGTAAGGGGGAAAATCTTGGGTTGACTAGCTCCCAATTTAGTTGTTTTTTGGGAATGATTTTTCTGAGTGGTTGTGTCTAATCTCATAGAAGGCATATGTTCTGGAAACAAAGAACAGATGTGCATAAAGTACTTGTTAGTAGTGCCGTGAGATGTGACCACTTTGAAACTCTATTTTCTCATTTTCATGTTGCTGACAATGCATATTTGGGCCCAATGGACAAATTCTCCAAGTTGTGACCTCTTGTAAGCACACTTATTACGAGATGTATGAAATTTGTTCCCAATAAAACATATTTCAGCTTTGATGAGTGCATGCATGGGTCCTTAGTTTGGTCATCATAGGTGAATTTATTACAGGAATGCACACTGAGTTTGGCTACAAGTTTTGGTCTGGGCTACATTTTCTGGCTTCAGCCATATCACAGTAAAAACTCAAACACTAAACATAAAGAATAGGGTGTTGGTGTTATCACTTGTCCTTCAGTTAGTGAGTCATTTACAGGGGCATACCCTGGACAATACCATTTTGTATTCGATAAGTTTTCACCAGCACTACCCTTCTTAATAAGCTCAGTTCAATGAAACATCAGGCAACAGGTACGGTGAGAGGATTGTGTTGACAGTCTCCGTGACAGAGAATGGATGAATCAACTGTACCTGTCCACCAATCACTCCTGGCTCCAGAATGTTCACAGGTGCATTGCTAACAAGCTGCAGGAGTTGGAGATCCCCTTTCTCTATCGTGGACTACTTGGACCCATGTATATTTGAGGAAGAAGTGCTCCTCCATCACTGATTCTATACAGTGGCTTAGCTTACATTTGTAAGGAACCTGGCTGGTTCTACCTCATCTTTGCAGGAAAGCACCTCTGGCTAAAACTAGCCATGCTTCATTTCTGTCAGGTGCTACATAATCAGAAGTAGTCTTGGATAGAGAAGCAGCTGGAGAATACAATGAAAGACTAGGTTATCATCACTACTCAGAAAGCCACTGATGTCTGGGTCTCTGGTCCAGAAGACTGGGTGTTGAATTGGTGCTGCAGCCGAGCAAATGGTGGGTTCCTCCAGAAACAATCTCATCTGACCCAGTCATCAATTTCTTTCAACTGAGCATCTGCCATCTTTGGAAGCTTTGTGTCTTTTTAGTTTAGCTAGAATCAGACATAGCTCTGATGAAAAAAATGAGGCAAACTGGATTATCAGATTGATGGCAGAGGCAATATTGTCTTCAGATGGAATATTGTCTGCAGTGTTGTCACTGTTGCCTCACCTGGTGCTTGTATTGATCCCCTGTATCTTTTCAATCATTAGTCCCAGAAACTCAAAAAGAAGAACCAAGTTGAGCAGCCAAATATGATCAAAGTGTACAGCTCTTTCATGGGAGGCATAGATAGAGCAAATGACAACATTAATAAGTATCAGGCATCAATCCATGGAAAGAAATGGGTATCCAAGCAGTCTTTTATTCTGTTTCAAATTATTCTTGCAAAATGCTAGGTAACTACATAAAGCATCTGATGAGAAGCCAGCCAAAACTCCAGGATTTTCTGGAGTTTTGTCGATATCTGATTTGACATCATCCTACGGGAACCTATGATTGTACTCCAGAACCTGGCCAAAGTGGAAGCCCTTCTTGGAAGTGTAACACTGACTTACATTATCATGGCATGAAATCATGTGACAGTCAAACAGGGAAAGCAAATATGATGTGACTATCATAAGAGTATCATTTTTTGGTGTGAAAAAATGTGTTGTTGCCTTACATATGGAGTGTTCTTTTGAATATCATACTGAAAAACAGGTGTCACCACTTTCTGAGATAAGAAACATGATTTTTTTATACATTATATACAATGTAGTAATAACTTTGCCTAGTGTCCCACTTTTGGAACAACACAAGTTGCAGGAAGATGAGGCCCAATGGAGAGAATGAGCACTCAAACACCACATTTATAAGAGGAAGGGCTTTATTCACCAGCCAGTAATTTACGGCATAGAAGAATTCCAAATGGCCACGCTCCCTGACTGGCTTGGTCTTTCCCTTTTTATAAAAAGTCAAAATGTTCCACCCCACAGGTACCTTTCTTATTGGCCAGTTTGAATCAAGCGAGAGATGCTATTCCAGCCTCTACAGAACTACAGTATCTTACAGAACTTGGAAATTTCCAAGTTCCAGGAAGTTGTTTACAAATTCCCAAGAGCTGAGTCACCATGGAGAGGACCTTGCAGGTGTATCCTTGTGCTCTCCTTGAAAAGACCTGTTCTCCTAGACCTCACCCTTCTCAGGTATCCTCTTTCACACATAATTCAACAAAAGAACGTAATACAATTTTTTCTTTTCAAATTCTTGTTCTTTTAATGTTTCTAGGAAACATATAGGAATTTCATGCAAACAATTCAGACAATTCAACTTCCAGCAGAAATGGGTTAACAGTATGTCTCTCCCATAGAAAGAGCTTCTTAGTTTCTTGAGAGAATGGTTCCTCCAAGAAATGGAGGGACAAGATGATCCTAGCAAGTGTCTTGTGTTTTCAGAAAGTTAAGGTGTTCCAAATATCTCCCAGAACAATACAACCTGCAAAGGTAGGATATGCAAAAGGAACAGATAGATACACAGGCTAACAGAATATGCCCTAGTGGTCAAATCTAAAATTATTGGAACAACAAAAAAAATAGTGTGGCATTGTATTATAACCCAAAGTATAAAATAAATTATCTGTGAGTCCATACTCATGCAAATAATTGAATAAATTAGCAAATTGAAGGAGAACAGATAAAGATGAACGATAGTAGGATTACAAATTTGTAGTGGGGCATAAATTCTCACTTCTTGACTGATTTCCTTCTAAATAACATAATACGAAAAGGAGGATGAAGAGAAGAACTTTATAGTGGAGAAAACTGACAAACACCATTTCAGCCAGGTAGTAAAGGTTAATGGGCCATCTCACTGATAGTATGCATGCTAAAAACAATGTGATGGTGGGAAAGAAATTAACCTCTGGTATTCCTCACAAAAACCCAAATTCTCAGTCTAATCATGAGAAAAAAATATTTGAAAAAGTAGGAATAATCTATAAAATTCCTAACCAGTACTCAAAAATATTGACAAGGTTATTAAGAAACTGGGAAAGTATAAGAACATACCCCTGCCAAGAGGAGCTTCAGGAAACTTGATGACTAAATATAATATGTATCCTAGATGACAGCCTCGAAAGAAAAAAAGGACATTAGGAAAAGAATAAGGACTTTGGTTGATAAAAGTTCATCAAGTTCATTAGCTTCCATGCGTAATATAAAATGCTAACAATGGGAGAAACTGAGTGTTAGATATATGACAACTCACTAAACTACTTTTAATCTAAAATTGTTCTAAAATAAAAAGTTTATTCTTTAAAAACCTGGTGTCACAAGTGTTCAAAATCTGGTATCACAAATGGTCAAGTCAGGTAGCACAACTTCCAACAAAGTAAGTTCCCGTACACCTCAGCTTCCAACTAGCTTTACCTGTGTTTTGGAGTAGATTTTCTACCCCTTCTGTAGAGCTAAGTCAACAGAATTAATTCAAGTTTTAAAAGCTGGCAGCAAAAACATTAGCAGCTGAGGTGAGCGACTGAAGTGATGCATTTTCAACATTATGAGGGCCCTCTGGCACACAACTCCTTACATAAAACAAATAAAGTGTTATGAGATAGTAAACTGAATATGATGTAATGCCAAATGATCAATTCAACATGCTTTGTCAACAGAAAAATAGCAACTCCCTGCAGGACATCATCTACGTAGTTGCTGTGTATGACATAGTGTTCTCCTCGGAGCAGCTGCTGATACCTCAAGAGAAGGGGAGAGGGCAGGTGGTAAGAATGTCACTGCCTCTTTTTAAGTCATTGTTTCATTCACCCTGCATTTATTTTTTTTTCTTCCTCTTTTTGTGGTTGTCATGAGTTGGTCTCTGAGGAGAGAATAAAACAGTTTTGTGTAGCTACTCAGCACAGCCAAAAATTGAATAACTTTCATTTTCTTAACATTCCACACCAATATCCCCATTGTGATAGGGTATTTTTATTTAGCCTCTGTGCCTAATTTCATTTCCCATTATAGAAAAAAGCTTGCTATTGCTAAGAGGTCCCAAAGTATCTGAAACTATGCTAATTTTCGATTTTTAACTTGTAATACCCTTTTAAAGTAGCCCTATAACTTGGGGACTTAGATACCAGTGAGAATACAGAAGCTTAGAAAGTTTAATAACTTTCTTAAGGTTAAAAATTAGCAAATTTCTGAGCCCAGATTTCAACATAAGAAAATCAGACTTCAGAGCCTTCACATTTTGCCAGTGTGCCAACCAGACTGCCCTGCATATCCTGGGCACAGAGATGGTCCATGTGTATACATGTGTACTTCCTCTAATAGACTCAAAACACTTTAAGAAAATGGACTATGGTTTTTAGCTATTTCTCTTATATATTCCCTAGGAATTATATAATAAAACACTTCTCAAATATTTGTTAAATAAAGTACATACCCATTTAAAAATATTATTTGTTCTTGTTTTGAAGTGTATATTATACATTTAAAACTACATTGACCTGAAAAAGAGAATGAGGTCTCTTCAGTGTGTCTGTGCCATTTCGTGTTCTTTTGTTGTTCCTGACATGAAAGGGCAAAGTAATGACGAAAACTTAGGAAGCTGAAATGTGCAGAGACGGATATGGGCAGTGACAAGTGTTCCTTTTTAAAGTTGCACAAGGTCAAGTCTTAAAATAACATTTCCTTGAGAAAAGGTTTTCAGGAAAGATGTTGTATACTGGATTATTTGCATAGCCAGCAGGGCAGAGTGATTATCTGGAGTAGAAAATTGCTTCCTGAAGTAGCTCAGTGCTTCTGTGAGAGGCAAAACATGATTAGTTGTGACACCGAGTACTGGGGAAAAGTTCCCATCTACCTGGGATTGGTAAGCGTCCACATGTTCACATGTTCCGGGACTTTCTAATTGTTCGCAGTGTGCTGCAATAATTCTCTTAAGGAAGGAGAGTGCATGTCCTCAAAGACATAAAGATGCCAAAGGATCAATAAAACAGATGCTTCAACATCTTTGCACCAAGCAGCAAATTTGTTCCAAGATTTTTCTATCAGTTAATGCAATTCATAATATCATAGGCTGAAACAGTTTCTGAACCTTTTAAGCTTTCTTTGACATTCATAAATAAGAAGGGATCTTTATTAAAGAAGTCAGACAGTGGCTTCTGCAAGGCAATAGCTAAGAAGGGGTCAGACCTGGAAATTCCATCAAGTTGGAAGAAATAGTGACTAATTTTTTTTTTCAAATTCTTGCCAGCAGGATCTATATTAGAAGGTGACTGAGAAGTGATGGAAAGGACAAGAAGATGCATAGGAAGATTAAAAGAAGAAAAAAGGGAAGAAGTCATGAGAGAGAGGAGAGGAGAAAAAGTGAATGAGGTATATTAGTTTTGAGGACATGTAGCAAATTATTAAACTTTGGATGGCTTAAAACAACAGAAATTTTTTGTCTCAAAATTCTGGAGACCAGAAGCCTGGACTCAAAATATCAGCAGGGTCATGTTCCCTCTGAAACCTGAAACTCTTAGAAGAGAATCCCTGCTTGCCTCTTCTAGTTTCTGATATTCCCTGACTTGCAAATACAACACTTCAATCTCCTCTCCATAACCGCGTTATGGTCTTCCTGTATTTCTTCACAACACTGATCATAAATAATTGCCGTAAGATTTCAAATAAATAAGACATATGTATGGAAATCATCTGCTCATTTCCCCATCTCAGATACTTAACATTTCCTTCAAAACATCATCTCCAGATTGTCTTCCCTCTGTACAGTCTTTGGGTCCAAATTTCTCTCTTACCGTGAAGACAACATTCAGATAGGTGTTAGGTGCCCACTCTACTATAACAGGACCCCATCTTAAGTAACTATATTTGCAGCAACAGTATTTCCAAATAAAATCACATTCTGATGTTTTGGGGGTTGGGATTTCAACCTATGTTTGGGGTGACATAATCCAATCTACAGACAACATTTTGCCAATGAAAATCAGTTTCAAAATGTGGTCTGGAGAGAATAGGATTTGTTTACAAAGAGTATAGAATCCTCTGGAAAAAATATAATATGGGTTTTGTGGACATATATTTGCCTTCACTGACTTCAGAGAGAAACCTGTTCCTTAACTGTGGGAAAGGAGCTTTTGGCTGGATGGGAAGGACATGGCTATGTAAGGAAACTGGAGGACATACTGTTTAATTTTTCATATACAAAATGACAGCCTTGCACTTTGAACATCACATCATACGTGCACTATGAAGGTTAAGAAACAAATAAAGATCACTGCTTTGGGGACAGTCTATGAGTCATAAAAATTCAAAGACTCAGAGTAGAAGGTCTGTAAGGGCAAGGATTCTTATTTTTGTTATTGTAATTGTTTGATGGACCAGGTCCTAGTCTGGTACCCGACACAGAGTCATATCCTCTCTCTCTCTCTTTTTCCTAGACAGAGTTTCACTCTATGTTGCCCTGGGTAGAGTGCCGTGATATCATCATAGCGCACAGCAACCTCAAAGTATTGGGCTTAAGCAATTATCTTGCCTCAAGTTCCCGAGTAGCTCAGACTACAGGCACCTACCATAATGCCCGCTCATTTTTCTATTTTTAATAGAGAGGGGGTCTTGCTCTTGCTTAGGCTAGTATCAAACTCATGAACTTAGGCATTCCTCCAGCCTTGGCCTGTCAGAGTGCTAAGACTACTGGTACCATCCACTGTGCCCTGACAGAGTCATCTCTTTATACATTTATGTTGTATAAGCATGGATTGACGGGAGCTATGTTGGGTGGTAAAAATATCAATGGCTAATAAATCCAATTGCTACCTATTGATTTCAGATTCTACTAACACGTACACATTATGGTGTCAGCCTGTCACTTGTCATTCAGAGATACTGTCTTCTCCAATATAATAACACAGAATTAATAAGGCTTTTATGAATATTAAACCAAATGCTAAGGAATATAAGTACTCAATAAGATGTGCCGGTAACATGATAATATCCAGTAAAAGCAACCCTCTTTTATCTGACCAAGGATACTGCCATAAGTTAAAGGAAGTGCATGGTCTCTCTAGGCAGTATAGGGGAATACATAAAGAGGGTAAAACATCATTCTTACCTCAAAGTACTTTCACTCTAGTTATCCAGGAATGAAAAGTATCTTAAAACTAAGTAAAGATTACATCTTCAACACAGACCATAAATAATTGCTGTAGGATTTCAAATAAATAAAGCATACATAAGGAAATCCTCTGCTCATTTTCCTATCTTGGATCTTTAACCATTCCTTCATAATCATATGTGTGCCTCTAACTACCTTGCTACCTGAATGGCTTTATTGAATTGAGAGTCACTAATTTTAGTATTGTTTTTCACTCTATTCCCCAAGAATTTCTGCTCTCATTTGTCAGCATTAACTGCTTATCAGTCATTAATGTCAGGGCTATATGATACCATTTATTTGCAGTCTCTCTCTTTTTTTAATTGTTGGGAATTCATTGAGGGTACAAAGAACCAAGTTACGCTGATTGTATTTGTTAGGTAAAGTCCCTCCTATAATTGTTTCCCATCCCCAAGAGGTGTCTAACACAATGTGCTCTCCTCCTCCCCTCTACCTGCACCCCTCTTTTCCAACCCCCACCATGTGCTAAGTCATCAATTGTCCTCATATGAGAATTGACTACATATGATTCTTGCTTCTCATTCTTGTGCTGCTTTACTGAGAATAATGTGTTCCATTTCCATCTAGTTTAATACAAAGGATGTATTTTAGGCTCTTGATAGCAAAGGGCCAGTAATGTACAAGAAACTTCAAATTTGGGGAAGTGGTGGGGACATTGGCAAGATATACACATCCAAGCAGCCAGGATCATGCCAACAGCAGAAAAAGCACAAGGCCAAGTGCATTCAATGAAGCGGCTTTTAGGAAGAATGGGGATTATTTGCAACCATATATTAATCTGAAATTTAAAAAATAAATATATTCAATGATACATTTCTATTTTAAAATATTAATATTATTGTTAATATTTTTGTGAGAGCAAAGTCTTTTAGTAATAAACATTTATATATAATGCAGTTTATTTCATCTTTAAAAATGATTATGTGAAGGTAAACATATAATAAATAAATGGATTTAAAAAAAGAATAGGAATCACGAGAAACGTTCTGCATGGAATGTCCCCTGGGAAAACATTTAGAATCAAAGCCGTGATAGGAACCTCCAGAACAAAAGTTCACTGGTCCTCTTAGTGGTCTATATTTAAAACTTGCATTGTTACACATACATTTGCCTCTATTTTTCTAATTTTTTCTCCCTGATATTCACCTACCATCTGCCTTTCTCACTTTCTAATCAGGATTATTTCTCTGTTGCATCTTATTCTGAATATTCATAATTTCTGCTTCCTCTTAACTCTGGGTTGTGGTGATATTCCTAAGATTTCCAACAGAATCTGCAGCTATCTTATTTTCTCAATATTTATAGCCTCAAGTTTCAGAGAAGAGTTTCTAGAAAGGTCGGAAGTTATGACAAGGGCTGTGATTAGCTTTTCTAGTCAAGCACATTGGTTTTCTCCAAGGGAAATTCTGAGCGGAACATCAGCACATTAATGAGACAGTATCAGGAGCTTTAGGGGTAAGATCACCAGACTGAATGAGAGAAGGATGGTGTTGAAATAGTATCCAAGACCCGCCACTACCCACGGCCAAATCATGCATTTCTTATGGACCCAATTAATTGCTCTGTAGACTGAACATAAAAGAAAGAGAATATAGGTGAAAAAATTATTGAAAAGACAAAATTCTTATGTACAAATAAGACATATCCACTGTAATTGCTGTCCTACTCATGAGTAAAACCATTCCACAAAAAAATTTTTTTTCATTGAATCAGAGACATGTGGAGTACGTTCTAGTTTTTAGAATATACATCTAAATTAAAAAAAATCTATATAATTTTCTCTGTATACTTTACTTTGTATAAAAGTTCTGCATGACACATTAAACTGAACACAGTATCCTAACCATTTCACATGGAATGGTCTGCGTTCTGACTGGGAGTGGTGACAACCATAAATCAGTACTGAAATCAGTATTCCTTAATTCCCTCCTGCAATCAGTTGTCACTTTCCTCTGGTTAGTAGGCAACGGGCCATTTGCAGAGCTGCCAAACCTATGTTCCCCCATGCTGCAATTTGAGCCTATTTTATCCACTATGGAAAAAGAACAACAGCTGGACACATCAGCATGCATAATAATCTCTCCTGCTCAGAGATTGTTGGAAGGTCAGGCCTCTGTTTCTAACACATTTCAGCCAGAACCTCTCTCTTTTCTCTCTCTCTCTCTTTTTTTTTTTTTGGTAGCAAAACTCTTTTGATGAAAGCCATATTTCCTTTAAAAATTTGAGTGCCTATCTATATAAGGCCCTTTTTACAATTCTTACCCATTTCTTTAGTAAGTGAAGATCTTTAATGAAAAAAACCACAAACACACACGAGAAACCTCTTTTATGAATAAATCATTGAGCTTGTATTCTACAGTGGTTTAGATATATTTTTGCTCCGGCACTGCTAAGACTTCCGTAGAATCTGAAATTCAGCTGAGAATTAAATCCCTGGCTAGAAGTGAAATTTGAGAATTAATTTTTTGCTGATTATACTGTGAGAAATTTTGGAATCTTGGTAAGAAATAGTATACATAAACTTTCATTGTATAACATTTTATTATCCTATATGGATAAGCCTAATGAAACCAGGGAAAGAAATTAATTTTCACATGATATAAATGAGATCCAATGCAGGGTAGAATCCTTTTTAACATCTCCTTGGGCAAAGTGCACAGCTTCTACATCATAGAGTTTTAAGATAGAGCATTAAACTTTAGAATTGGTAAAATAGTTTTGTGATTCATTTTAAATTAGAAAAACATGCAAATTTTCACCTTTGAAATATTTCTACAAATGAACAATCTAAGGAGAGAAGAGTACATAGAATAATATGAGTTTTCATAGATTTTAGAGAAAATTGGAATTGATGGAAGATGGCAATCCAAGGATTTAGAACAAATTCAGTTAATAGATTTTTAGTGCTGGTCCTTACAAGGTGATGAAGTAATGGTATTAGACTGCACTTCTTACTTAAAAGCTATGAAATTGAAGGATAGTATATGAGGCAACAGTTTTATGGCATTAGGCAGTGGGCAGAGTAAAAGTTAGGAAAGAATTCATGAGTTGGAACCCATGTTCACCCATTCTTTCTGCATGGAGACTTCTAGAGTACAAAGCACCTTGGGCATTTACTGGGCCGAGGACATTAAAGTTTAAGGTTACTGACAGAGGTCCAACTCAATAGGAGACCACATTATGAGCTACAAAACAAACAGTAAAAGAGAAATATGTTCAAGCCAACAATTTATGTTTAAAAAATATCCCTTGTCAACATAGGTACAAAAATCTTCAATAATATTTTAACATAGCAATGTAAGAAAGCACGTTGTGTAAATTAGAAGCACGAGGGAGTCCCAAAGAAGCAAAAGTGTCTTTGATATTCATAATCAATTCAAGACTCAATCAATGCAATACAATAGATGAACAGAATAAAAACGATATACCATTTCATCATTTCAACAAAAAACAGAAAAAGTATTTGATGAAACTCATCCATCCATGAGAAAAGCTCTCAGCAAACTAAGAATAGTAAGGAATTTCCCCAGTTTAATAAAGGGCATGTGTGAAAACCTACTGCTGACATTGTACTTAACGGTTAATATTGAACATTTTCTCCCTGAGATGTAGAAGGGCCAAAGATGCTCATTCTCTAACTTCTCTTATTCAAAGTTGTACTGCTGGTAGTAATACAGAAAAGTAGTAATAATGAATAAAAGACAAAATTAGAGGAGCGATTATTACTATTTATAGATGTTCTGATTATTATGTAGGAAATCTGAACCTATCTACAAAGAAGCAATAAGATCTATTAAGTGAATTTAGCAGTTTTTAAGAAAACATAAAGTAAATATTTAGGAAAAATGTAAAGAAATTTATCTAAGATGTCCACACTGAAAACTACAAAATATTGCTGAGGAAAATTTAAAAATATTTAAATAAATGTAAGTTTTCCCATGCCCATAAGTTGAAAGATTTGATATTGTTCACACATCTAGTCTTTTCAAGTTGGTCTATAGATTCAGCACAGTGCTAGTCAAAATACTAGAAAGTTTTTTTTGACACAAATTGCTCTTAAAATTTATCTAGAAATACAAATGTACACAGAAATACAAGCATAGGTGAATCAGTGTGAAAAAAATACACAAGCCTTATACTTTCTGACTTCAGGTGTTTTAGAAATTGGCACTGATCAAGACTGTATGGCATTTGTGTAAGAGTAAGAATAAGCATGAAGAACAGAATAAAGCCCCCAAATAACCCCTCACATATAGGTTCATTTTTTTTCTAAAAAGATGCCAAGTTAATCCAATGACAGAAGACTGTGACCAGGTGGGAAAGAGGACAATGGGTATATTTATTTCTATAAAAGTTGTTGAAACAAGAATATTTCTAAAAGGAAAATAATGAATAATATTGACCTCTAGCCTATACCACAGGAAAAATTAATTTGTATAGACAATAAATTGAAATGGACAAGCAAAAACTATAAAACTTTTGGAAGAAAAGAGAAGAGAAAAATTTTATGACCTTGCAATTAAAAATTTACACATGAATGTAATGGCTTCATTCATTCATAGAAAGCAAACTTTGATACAACACAAATGTCCACCAGAAACGAATGAATAAGCAAATTATTATTTGTTATTACAATGAACACAGCGATAAGACGGAGTAAAACAAAAACGGATGTATCTTAATATCTTAATATTTAATATGATTTTAATATTTGAAATAAGCACATAATTTGGCTACTTAAACTTTTATCCCTTTTAAAATCAGAGATGTATTAGCATTATAAAATGATCTGAGAAGTCTTCTAATATAGAGGAGCATTACCTGTTTCTTGAAGATTTCATACTTTGCTGAACCCAGTAGGTATGTTTGAGGGAGTTTAGGGATGGGGAAATTCTGAAGTACTTATTCACTTTTTTTGATGGTATTACCCTCTTGTAGTTTTTTGTTACTTTTAAAAGAATTGTTTCCAATATATTTTGAATTGATGGAAAATTTTATGATATTCTTAATTAGCGTAATTAGAAAGCATAGTATCTTCATCTTTCTTGTCTGTTTATTAGCATTTGATACAGCAGATAAATCCCTGCACCAGGCTCCAGGTGTTTGCCCTCCTTGGGCGGGGCGACATCCTTTCAGGTCCTTATTCACCTGGCATAATCAGTAATCAACCCTCAGGACTTCTCAGTCCTCACTCAATAATGGGTGCTGTCATCTAGCCTCACAATTTGTTTCTCCAGCTCAGCCTTCTCCAAACCTCAGTATCTAAGTGGCCACTTGATACGTCCACCTGATTGCTTAAGAAGCATCTCAAAGTTAAAATCTCCCATCTTGTGCCATGAATTCACCAGCCCAGTTATTCTCATTGCAGTCGTCTCCCTTGATTAGCAACAAGTCTTCTTTGATTGCAGACTTGGGAGAGACCTTGAGCCAGAGGGTTCAACTGAGCCCTACCAAAACTTCTGACCCACAGGAAATGTCAAATAATGCTGTTCTGAGCTCCTAAATTCTCAGTTGTTTTATACAGCAGCAGTTAACTACAGTCACTTGCCACATAGTAACATTTTGGTGAACAGTGAACTGCAAATATGACATTAGGGTTCCATTATATTGGAACTGAAAAATTCCTACAGGCGTTATAAAGTCATAGTGCAAAGCATTACCCACATGTTTGTGGTGATGCTGGTGTGAGTAAGGCTACAGACTGCTGGCCATATAAAAGTATAACACATGCAATTATGTACAGCACACAATGTTTGATAATAAATAAACTAGTATATATTACTAGTCTATTTGCTATAGTATCCCTTTAATTGGTATGTTACAGAATACTCCTTCTACTTACTTTTTAAAAACAGTTAAGTGTAAAACAACTTCAGGCAGGTCCCTCAGGAGGTATTCCAGAAGATGGCATTATTGTCATAGGAGATGACAGCTCCCTGGGTGTTATTACCCCTGAAAACCTTCCAGTAGAATAAGATGTAGAGGTAGACGACAGTGATATTGATGATACTGCCCCTGTGTAGACCTAAGATGTGTAGGTTTGTATTTCTATTTGTAACAAAAAAGTTTGAAGTAAAAAATGTATATATATAAAAGCTTATAGACTTAGGATATAAAAAAGAAGATTGTTGTACAGCTATATAATAGGTTTGTGTTTTAAGATAATTGTTATTACAAAAGTCAAAAAGGTTAAAAAATTTAAGATGCTTATAAAGAAAAATGTTATAATTATAGTAGGCTAAGATGTATTATTGAAGAAAGAATTTTTTGAATAAAGTTAGTGTGAATTAAGCATACAATGTTAGTTTACAGTAGTATACGGTAATGTCATAGGCCTTCACTTTGACTCAGCACTCACTCACCGACTCACCCAGAGCTACTGACAGTCCTGCAAGCTCCATTCATGCTAAGTGTCCATACAGGCACCGTTTTTCAACTTTCATACTGTATTTTTATTGTACCCTTTTTATGCTTGGATATGCCACTTATTGTTGCATTTCACTTGTCTACAATAACATGCTATATAAATTTATAGCCTAGGAGCAATAGGCTTTACCATATGGCCTAGGTGTGTAATACACTAGATTACCTAGGTTTGTGAAGTACACCCTGTGGTGGTCAAACAACTATGAAATTGCCTAAGGAGATATTTCTCAGAATAGATCCCCACTGCTAAGTGACCCATGGCAGTAATACAAAGTATACCCCATCTTTCTGAGTGTTTCAGTACTACTCACAAGTGACTAAATTGAACACAAAATTAAAAGAGACTTTGGAAACCAATAGAAGAAAATTGTAAGTGGATCTTAAAATTAATATGAGAATAAAAGATTAAAAAGTATTTAAAGCAAAGAAGAAAATTATGTGCAAGATTTTCACTTACAGTATATCAGAATTTAAAGTAAAAATGAATCTAAACACTATGATGCTATCATAGGTCTATGAAATATAGATACAAACTCACTCACAATTGGGAACTACGGTAAGTAACAGGTTGTTGGTCATGCTTTGAGAGAGACAATTGGCTCAAACAATCACCACTTAGAGAATAGTTAGTAGAACACACATGTGGATGAAGGCATAGAATTCAGGGGAGAGTGTGAGCCACTTAAAAATAGTATTCTACTCATATAGTTAAATCTCTACATTTTTCTATACACAATAATTAAAATTTGCACTCTTACAAAAATACAGCAAATTATAATCGTGACTCTATCACAGAAAATACTGGTTAATAAATACAAATCATAAAGCTACAAATGCGGGGCGGCGCCTGTGGCTCATCAAGTAGGGCGCCAGCCCCATATACCGAAGGTGACGGATTCAAACCCAGCCTTGACCGAATTGCAAAAACAGAAAAATAGCCGGGCATTGTGGTGGGCACCTGTGGTCCCAGCTACTCGGGAGGCTGAGGCAAGAGAATCGCCTAAGCCCAGGAGTTGGAGGTTGCTGTGAGCTGTGTGACGCCACGGCACTCTATCGAGGGTGATAAAGTGAGACTCTGTCTCCACAAAAAAACAAACAACAACAACAAAAAACTACAAATATGACTAGATTAAACTTTTAAAACTACAGAAAAATATAAACATACACAACTATAAAGCAGAAGTTTACAAAGATATATAGAGAGTGGAGATATGACTTAAGCGGTGAAAGAATGGATCGTAAGAAAACAAGAAAACGATACTGTGCTCAGCCTTCCTCCATCAGAGCACCCAATCCTTTAATCTCCCTGATTGTCTTCTAGATATTACTGAGAATGGCAGGCAGACATTGACTTTTGATTAATCTCACCTGAGATTAAAAACCTCTAGGCTGAGTATTCACATTTCAGAATGGTCTGTTCTAAGTAGAGGTCTTTGTGAAAACTCCTTAATGTTAAACCCCAAATCCTATCCTGTGGTATACATTTTTTAAAATATCGCTGGTTTTTCTTTGCTCTCATTAAGATGAAATGAAAAGTATATTATTTTTTTGAAATTTCAGAGGTTGGCTTTGTTCCCATATTTTTGTATTTATTGAAAATATACCTTTAAGCTGAAAACAAGCCTGGGAGATCTGATAACTAAGCCTGGACACAAAAGTGATTTAGACAAAGTTGCTAGAGGAAGGAAGAGAAAGATTCTCTCACATTTGTTCTGTAACTTTAATTTTAGAGCTATTTGTTCAGCGCCTGTAGTTCAGTGGTTAGGGCACTGGCGGCATACACTGAGGTAGGCGGGTTTGAACCTGGGCTGGGCCTGCTAAAAAACAAGGACAACTGCAACAAAAAAAATAGCCGGGTGTTGTGGCCAGCACCTGTATTCCCAGCTGCTTGGGAGGCTGAGGCAAGGTTAGGCCTAAGAGTTTGAGGTTGCTGTGAGCTGTGACACCACTGCACTCTACCGAGGGCAAAATAAATTTGGGGGTTATTGTCTAAAGTTGTGACATATATTTTGGAACTTGTAGTTAGCACTGTCCTGTTTCCCTGATGGTGCAAGTGCCTTATAACTACCCCAACTTTCTCATCCCACGTCAGCTTGCATTGTTCTTATTTCACTTATCTTTGGTACAATCATCTGATATATTGTTGCTACCATTATTTTAAATACACTGTTATCTATTAGATCAATGAAGACTAAGAAAAATTAAAATTTTTATTTTATCTTTATTTCTCTTTTTTCCAATGCTCTTCTGTCTCATATATGGATCTTAGTTCTTGAACTAAAACATATTCCTTCTTTCTGAATAACTATTAACATTTCTTGCAAGTCAGGTCTACTGATGAAAAATTTCCTCAATTTTTGTTATTTGACAAAGTAGTTCTTTTTTCTCAAGTTATTATTTTTTACTTTTTAACTCTCAGAATTTTACAGGGGTACATTGTTTTGGTTACATGAATTGCCTTTGGACTGCTTGAGCCAGGAATGTAAGTGTGCCCATTTCTCAGTGTTCACTGTCTCCATTAGATATTATTTCACCCATCCTACCCTCCCGCTCCCACCTGCTTGATTTCCATTGAGTATTACTAACATATATGCACAAGAGTGCTGACGGTTTAGTTCCAACTTAATGGTGAGTACATGAGATTTTTTTCTCCATTGTTGAAATACTTCATTTGGGAGTTTTCAGTTCCATCCAAATCGTTGTAAAAGGTTAAATCATCTTTCTTCATGTTGAGCAGTTTTCCACACACACACAATATGGTCAACACTCATATGGTCACTTGGGTTGATTCCACATCTTTGCAATTGTGAATTGTGCTACTATAAACATTTGAATGCAAGTGGGGGTTTTGATATATTTGCTTCTTTTTCTTCAGACAAATATCCAATAGTAGGATTGCTGAATCAAATGGTAGGTCCTCTTTTAGTTCTTTGAGGAATCTCCCTACTGTTTTCCATAGAGGTTAAATGTGTATACATGTCCCCTTTTCTCTAAATTTGTTCCAATGTCTATTGTTTTGGGTTTTTGATAAAAGTCCTTCTCACTGTGGTAGATGGTATTTCATTAAGGGTTTATTTGCATTTCCTTGGTGATTAGTGGTTAGCCTTTCTTTTCCATATATTTATTGGCCATTGGTCTATATTTTTTTGGAAAGCTACTGTTCATGTGGTTTGGCCACTTTTTAATGTGGATGTTTGATTTTTCTTGCTGATTTTCCTTGAGTTCTTTGTAGATTCTTTTTTTATCTGCAAGTTTATTTATTTTTATTAAATTATACCTGTGTACATTAATGCAATCTTGTGGTAAAATTTACTGGTTTTATATACAATTTGAAATATTTTCATCAAACTGGTTAACATAGCCTTCGTGGCATTTTCTTAGTTATTAAGACATTTATATTCTACATTTAGTAAGTTTCACCTGTACTGTTCTAAGATAGACCGTACGTGTGTTTCCACCAATTACCCTCCCTCCACCCAATCTCTCCCCATCCCTTCCCTCTCTCTTTCCCCCATATTCTTGGGCTGTAATTACCTTTCATATGAAAGCTATAAATTGGTTTCATAGTAGGGCTGAGCACATTGGATATTTTTTCTTCCATTCTTGAGATACTTTGCTAACAAGATGTTCCAGCTTCATCCGTGTAAAAATGAAAAGTCTCCATCTTTCTTTAAGGCTGCATAATATTCCATGGTGTCCATATACCACAATTTATTAATCCATTCATGGGTCGATGGGCACTTGGGCTTCTTCCATGACTTAGCAAATATGCATTGGGCTGAAATAAACATTCTGGTACAAACATCTTTGTTATAATGTGATTTTTTGTCTTCTGGATATATACCTAGTAGAGGAATTATAGGATCGAATGGCAGATCTATTTTTAGATCTCTAAGTGTTCTCCAAACATCAGTCCAAAACGTAAATATTAGTTTGCATTCCCACCTCACAATTAGTTTTCCCTTTTCTTCACATAAATGCCATCATCGCTGGTTTTGGGATTTTGTGATGTGGGCTAATCTTAATGGAGTTAGATGATATCTCAGAGTAGTTGTGATTTGCATTTCTCTGATGATTAAGGATGATGACCATTTTTTCATGTGTTTGTATGACATGCACCTTCTCTTCTTCAGAGAAGTTTCTCTTCAATTCCCTTGCCCACCCTGAGATGGGATCACTTGTTCTTTTCTTGCTAATATGTTTGAGTTCTCTGTGGATTCTGGTTATTAAACTTTTGTCAGAGACATAACTTGCAAATATCTTCTCCCATTCTGATGGCCGTCTGCTTAATTTACTTACTGTGTGGAAGTTTTTTAGTTTGATCAGGTCCCAGTAGTGTATTTTTAATGCTGCTTCATTTGCCCAGGGGATCCTCCTCATAAAATATTCACCCAGGCCGATTTCTTCAAGAGTTTTCCCTGCACTTTCTTCTAGTATTTTTATAGTTTCATGTCTTAAGTTAAATCTTTAATCCAGTGAGAGTCTACCTTAGTTAATGGTGAAAGGTGAGGGTCCAGTTTTAATCTTCTACAGGTCGCCAGCCATTTCACCCAGCACCATTTGTTAAAAAGGGAGTCCTTTCCCCACTGAATGTTTTAAATTGGTTTGTCAAAGATCAAATAATGGCAAGTAGCTGGGTTCATCTCTTGGTTCTCTATTCTGTTCCATACATACCCCTAACCCTAGGGTTAGGGGTTAGGATTAGGGTTAGGGTTAGGAGCCTCTCTGTGCCAGTACCATGCTGTTTTGATCACTATCAATTTATAGTAGACTCTCGGGTCTGGTAGCATGATTCCTCCTGCTTTGTTTTTATTTCTGAGTAACGTCTTGGCTATTCGAGGTTTTTATGATTCTATATAAAACTTTATTATTTTTTTGAGATCTTTAAACTATGACAGTGGAGCTTTAATAGGGATTGCATTAATCTTGTATGTTGCTTTGGGTAGTATAGACATTTTAACAATGTTGATTCTTCACAGCCATGAGCATGGCATGTTTTTCCATTTGTTAACATCTTCAGCTAGTTCTTTTTTTAGCATTTCATAGTTCTCTTTATAGAGATCTTTTATGCCCTTTGTTAGATAAACTCCCAAATATTTCATTTTCTTTGGCACTGCTGTGAAGGAAATAACGTCCTTAACTGTTTTTTTTCCCTTGACTATTGCTGGTATATACAAAGGCTACAGATTTAAGTGTTGATTTTGTAACCTAAGAC
>CAUYRH010013518.1:0-95482 GCA_963574655.1 Perodicticus potto | reverse complement strand
AAGAAGCCAACTAAGTTTTATCACACTTATTTTCCACTTAACATTATGCAGTAGGCATTTATTACCCTGCTGTGAAGTTTCCAGAAGAGTTATTTTAAAAGGTATTTCATATTTTATTGCATGTATAAATACTTCACTATGCACCTATTAGTGGGTGTTTAGATTGTTTCCAAAGTTTTGGCTATTAATGATCTCTCAACAATAAACATTTTCGAGCATACATTCGTGTCTTCTTTCAAGGTAATTATGTCATTAGGATGGAATGCTTATGATGGAATGATCTGGTGGAAGCAATCAACTATTTATATGGCTCTTGATACAGGTGTGTGTTGTTTTGCACAAGGCTTTATTCTGTGACCGTGTTTACCTGGCATTGTTTGGGCACCATTTCACTACACCCTCACCCACACTGGACCTGGTAAAAAAGAAAATATTAGGCATCTCAGAGACTTTGAACTGTAGTAGGCACTGCCCCAAACCAAAAATGATGACAAGTTGAACTCAGTTGAATATTGTATACAGATGCAACGTAATACAGATCTTGCATTCATTAGTTTATCATAATTTTATCATTTTTCTTTATTAAAACTATTATGACTAAAAAGGAAATATATGACATTATAAAATATTTTGAAGTTTGGGGGAGAAAATAAAAATCACTCTTGCTGCTGCCACCTGAGTGAGAAGAGATCATTCATCTGGTGGAGTAATGAATATTGTTCTTTGCATGTATTTTGAAAAGAGAATCAAATAGAATATGTTGCATTTTAATCCTTTTTCACTAAATAATGTAATATGAACAATAAATATGAAATAGACATTTTTACCACAATATCAATTTTAATGACTATTTCAGTTTAACATATGAATGTATCAAATCTCCTGTGGTTAGCCACGTAACTCATTTTAACTTTGTCACAACTAATGTTGCAGTGATCCTTATCATTCTGGTATGTATTTCTTAGTACAAAACTGTGATAAATCCTAAATATAAATTTTAAAGTAGAATTTCTGGATTAGAGTATAAGCACGTTTCTCAGGATTATGATGAATATTCAAATTTCCCTACAGAAATTCTTCTTTGGAAAAGTGTATGAGGTTGTTTATTTCCCAGACTCTGACCAACATGCAGCTATCATGAATGTCAAAAGAATATTTTCAGATTTTATGGACAGACATCATAATTTGCATTTTAGATAATTTGTGAATTTAATCATTTTTTCATATTTATGTTTATTATGTAAATTTTGGGGGTCCATCAATCTATTTTCCAACTGCTAATTTTTCTTCTATTTAAGCTTCTAAATAACCACAGAGAAGATCTGTCTTCAGACTGTTGTGAGTACTCAGTGACCTGCATAATGCAGGTATTGGAGCATCCTGTACCTTCTGACCTTTTCCTACTGGACTCTCCCCCTGAATCCCCTAAACTGACCTAAGATTCTTCCTGCTGACTGCTTTGAGTTAATGGTGGGTTTGAGAATGAAGATGGGAGGAAGAAAATTCTGAACCTGTTTTGGGCAGTGGCACAGAATAGTATCACAAGATAAGAGCTGAACGTGAACTTGTGAGAGGTCACAAAAGACCTCGAATGTCAAGGATTTCAGACTCTTCTGTCAATACTAGGGATCCATTGAGGAGTTCTGAGTGAAATAGAGATAATTTTGAGTGGGAAAAAGATGCGTCTTGGAGTGTATCCAGAAGGTGGCACCATTGTAACATGTCTTCTGCCTAAGAGCTTCTTTTAGAAATTTGAGGTTTTCAGTTTGTGTGAAAACACAGCTATTCAGAAATATTCACTATAGACTAGACTGAGATGAATCCCCTTCAAAGCTAAAAGAATTCTTACACAGAAGCTCTGTCCTTTTTTATATTATTCTTTCCCACCCCCCTTGGCTTGTTTTGTTCAAGTATATCTCTAGTGAACTGGCTTTCAGATGGAAAGTTTCCTCAAAGTTTCACACCAGTGCTGGACTCTGTAGACCTGGAATAAGACATGAGATTCCTGAGTTCCAGTTCAGTGCTTTCATATACATTAGGCTATCTCTTCTTATAGCAAAAGTTTCTTCTAAGTTAATTACTATTGGTCTATTTAATGAAGGTGAGAGTCATAATTTTCAACTCTGCAAAGTTGTGAAAATAATCAGTTTGGGAGGAAAGATGTGTAGTACACAATACACTACACTATGGCAGACTTCTTTATTATTACCATTTGCATAGTGATAAGTCCAAATGATTAGATAATCATTGTCTTTAGTAAATTCTTTATACCAATTAAATGGCAATAATAAAACATTAATCATTGAGTATCTTAACACACATGAGCAAACTCAAGAATCCCTCCATTTTTCTAAAAGGTATTTAAAAAATTGAATTATCTCTTATAATTGGATTCAATTTGTATGAAGCTTCTCCATTTACATACAAATGAAGATTCCGGACAAAATATGTATTCAAATGTTTTTCACTAAAATCCTCAATGGATCCACTCTGAAAGACAGTGAGGCACATGTTTGTAGTTGGGAATCTGGCAGCAAGAAGCTAGAGTTCTGATGGTCAAAATGTTTTGGTTCAGAAGTTAGAAAATAAATAATTCCTGAGAGGAAGGATTCTTCAGCTCTGGGCAGCTGATACGGTAATAAAATAAATAGGCAGTAAAACACACTTCCTGTTTTGAGAGTTCACATTTCATATTGGCAAAGTGTATCTCTTAAATTCAATCTCATACTTCCATAAATAAACCTGGCACCTTTTTAAACACTTTTCCATCTGCTTCAGAATGAGGAGTGCATTATTGAATACACCTCAGGGAGTCCCAGAAATGGGAAAAGACTACTTGTGAGGAACATACCATTGCAATTGGCCTTGGCCCAGGAAGGCTATCATGAGACTTTTTGAGTTGAAACCATCGTATACAAGACCTTGATGGTGTTTCCCGCCCCCTTTCCTTCTATTTGAGTCTGTCATGGTTAGAGCTGTGCAGCAGGAGGAGCCAGGAATGATCCTAGTTTGAGTCAGAGTTAGGCATGTTTGCAGGATTCTTTGCTATAATACCTGGGCAGTTCTCATCTAGTTCCTATAACTTAGTTTTAATATATTAATTTAGTTTTCTCAAATGGATAGAGAAGTCCACCATACACCTATATTAGAGCCCAGAGGGAGAGTTATATTGTCCATACTATAAAAGAATTCACAGAGTTTCCAGGGCTTGCTATAATCAACTCTGTGTTCATCTGTTTGATAATGGAAAGCATGAATTTGGTGTCACATGAAAAAAGATTCAGACTAGTGTTCCTGTTAACTGTGTGATCATAGATAGTTAAACAGATAATTATATCCTAAGAGGACTTTAAGAGAAAGTAAAATAAAACTCGTAAACTCAATTGGCACAGTGCCTGGCATCAAATAAACATTCCACAAATAGTAGCTATTTTTATGATTCTGTTTCCACCGATAACCTTTGTGAGCCAAGGCCTTAGTGGACACAGGCCCTTCTGGGGACAGGTGCCCAGGAGGAAAAGGTATCTTTCAACCAGCTACATTTACCATTTGAATCAATTATTAAATATTAGATATACCTCTGAAAGTTATATAACTTCATCTAATGTAAACTTTGCAGTAAATTTTTAGGCGGGTTTCAACATTTCCATCTTACAGATAAGCAAAAAATCAGAAATACTACTAAATAAATGTTATCAAGCCTAAAATGCTATTAGTTGTGCCAAAGGAAAAACTTGAAGCCAAGTGTCATGGGCCATGCGAAGTAATTTGGAAGGCTGAGGCAGAAAGATTGCTTGAGTTTAGGAGTTCAAGGTTGCAGTGAACTGTGACCACACTACTTCCAGCACCTGCGTAAAGAGTGAGCTCTCAGGAAGGAAGGAAGGAAAGAAAGAAGGGAGGGAGGAAGGATTAAAAATTAAATGTAGCTAAGTTCTTTTGAGCTAAAAACCACTTATGATTCGTGCAACACTCACAACCAGAAGAATTTCAGAGAGCTCTGCCCAGCAGTGTGAACTGTGAACTTTTACAAACTAGAGACACAATCAAAGTAGAGAAAGCACTTTGATTGGCCACTGATTGGCCACAGCTAGGTACCTGCCTTATTTGGAAATGGTGTGATGGGCTTGCTGCCTTTGATTGGTTGTTAGGTTGCAATTTATTTACACACTAAGTGAGGTTGCAAGTTATTATGTGAAGATCCAGGTTGTGGAGGCAGTATCAGGCCAAACTTAAAATGATTTAACAGTTGTAAGGCATATGTGATGGGCTGAATGTTCATGTCTCCCTATAATATGAGTGCTGAAAATCTAATCCCAACTGATGGTATTAGGCGGGGGCCTTTGGGATGTAATTCAGTCAAAAGGGTGGAGCCCTCATAATTGGGATTAGTGCCCTTTTAAGAAGAGGCCAGAAAGCTAGGTAGTGTTCTCTCTATACTGTGAGGATAAAGGGAGATGTCAGCCATCTGTAAACTGGAAGAGAGCCCTTAGCAGATCAGATTCCCAAACTCAATTTATTGTGAGAAATAAATTTCTATTGTTTATAAGCCATCCATTTTATGGTAATTTTTGAAGCAGTTTGAACTGTCTAACACAGTTTGTCATTATCTTATCTATTGCCCCACCTATGTAAGGAAATAAAAAAACTGACAATTTTAACTATAGATGCCACCAGTTGAAAGACACGTTGGAATTTCAGAGATTTTACAATATAGGGAATAGAATGTGCTTCTAAAATCAATGAGATAGAATAAAAAAATTGCTCCATCTTAAACAAAGTTAGTGACAGAACCAGAATTTTAATGAAGAGAACTCTGCCTAGGTCAATGCACAATATTCATGTCAGCCTCTCTCTGACAACCAGTACCAGCCTGTGGAGTACCTCCAACTCCCACTGACAGTCTTGCTTTGCTGCTTGGTGCAACCCTTCTACTCCCTGTGATAGAGCCCACTCCAGAGCCTCCAGCTCTGAACTTTTTGAATATGGAGGGCCAGACAGAAACTGCTGACTGCTTAGAGCTGACTAAAGTCCTTGAGGAATAGCAAGTGTTCAACAAATGTCATCATTATCACATTAATGGTATCATCAGCTAACGTGCCTGTAATTAGATTGGATCATGATTGGAATTGTTTTTCAGCACCGTAGGATCTCCTTTTAACTCTGGCAGACACGGGCTCATCTTTCTCTCTTTTCCTTGAATATCTGGAGCTTGAATTCAACTTGACCTTCAGTATTCTATCTCAGTGAGAGGTTTTCCTCCCTGACTTTTGTTCTTCTGTGTGATAAATTACTCAACTCCCTCTTTGCTTCTGAAAAATGACCCAAAGGGAGTTAGAACTTGAATTATAGGTTCCAAAATAGGATGCCTGAAGATAAAGAAATTAAAAACTTTATTGCTACATTAATTGTGTGCCTACAGAAGCAGCCCAAGCTAGATAGTTGCATTTCCTCTAATTCGTACAATTTTTAAAGTTAAAAAGTGAGTATAAAATTTTACTACCTCTCAGAGGGAATAAAACTAGATTGACTGTAACTTCCCATTCTCCTCCAGGCAAGTACTGTGATCTTGATAAGGGGGTTTGCCTCACTGAACCTTAGTTTCCCCATCTACAACCAAGAAAATTAATTACTATTTCTCATTTTTCTCAGCCCTGACAATCTGATTCTCAGGCATTTCTCACCTTAGTAGTGTGGACATCATTGCTATTTATTGTATGAAACTTCCTGGGAATCTCAACATTTTTGTACCTTTCACAGGATCACCAAAATCTGGAAATAGCCCCAGATCCTTTCTCTGACAATGTGCTGTGACATTTGCTTTAGGAAACCTGGTGGCTGTGCTTTTCCCAGATGAGCATAGAGCAATTCTCCACCTGTGCTTGCCACAGCCTTGACATGACCCTGGTCCCATAGCACGAGAGCAAGAAGCACAGCCAACCCTCCTACTGCAGCTCTCCAGTACTACTGCTGGGTCTCTGGGTACATCTGAGCTGCAGCTCAATGCAAAGCTAGACTCTATGCCCAATTTTTTATATCTTCTCTGGGTTCTCTTCATGCCTTCTACGTCAGTGTATGTTCATTTACACACTGGTTTTCCTACAAGGCTGCTTGTAGACCCAGAACACAGTTGATCTATCTATATCCACAGATCCTGACTCAGTGCCTGGAATGACAATGCAGGAATTCAGTGAGTGCCTACATGTGACTTTTCCTTGGTGGCCAAAGATAGAAGGAAAACTAAGAATCCTTACTTCAGAAGTACTTCCTAGCCCATTGTTTACCTTCCTCCTGCCTGCTATTGTGTCCTCATGTGTGTGTCCTTGTGTATGTGTGTATTAATTTGACCTTGTTTCCCCTCTGTTAAATGCACTGCTCTAGAATTCCCATGTGGTATTTATGTTTCTATTTGGTATTTGCCTTTTATTTTGCTAAGTGTTGACATCATGCTTCCTGGGAAGTAATTATCACTCTCTTTGAGAAGTTGTAGCAATGGCTGCTTTTTTTATAGCCCTTGGATTCCCATTTATCTCCCTTCAATTTGCTACTGGAATGGTGTTCCAGTTATCCTAGTATCTTTCTCTTGGACTCCTAAGCTTTCCTTTGTTTAGTTTTTCCTCTTAGATGGTCTCAAGAGATAAGAAATCACTTTGTGTTTTTAATCTTCTTCTTTAGAAGATTTTTCTTGGTTAACTTGGTTATTTCAATATTTGAGTCATCATTGCAATTTCACCATCTATCCATGTTGCAACTCTCTTTGATTTATTACCAGGCTTCATCAGACGCATTTTCCCTTGCTCCCTGCCTCAGTAGACTCATCCAAGGTCATCTGCAAGGCTTGTTCTAAGAGGCCAAATTGGTCCCATTTACCAACTCCTCTTCAGGGCTATAGTGATAAAGTTCTGGTCCCTCGCCAGGCACATCAAGCATGGTGGATCAACCTATTTTAGCCTTCCTCAGAAGTTCACACCACCAAATGTGAGAAGTGGAGAGGGTGGAAAACGTGAGTCTCCTGGAGATCATTCATCTCCTGGGATAGGAGTTTGGACAAGTTTGGAGAGGTCAGAGGCACACCTCAGGCCATCTAATGCAAACATGTATTAGGAAAGCATCCACCCTGTGCTCAGAGCAACCTGGGCCATAGTCTGTAATATACAGAGAGCATCAGCCCTTTTGATCCAAGAACCGCATCAAATCATTTTGACCCTCTGAGGGAGATATGTAACCTGGGCCGAGTGAAGCCAGATGACTTTTTTTTTTATGACCACAGCATAAGGTAATATTAAATGATTTCATGAGTTGTAGCCAGAACATCTGTTATTACATGTTAGAAATCTGATTTATTTAAGTCTAGCAAACTGGCACTCAGCCCTCTCTAAAGTAATGCTTCGCCTTTGGGGCAAGAAGGTGTAATTTGACAGTTTTCTTTTTGAGCATGCAATCCTTTCCACATGTAATAGGACTTTGTTTCGGCTCTCTAGAGATAATGCTCTTACTGGGGACAAGAACTTCCCTGGACAGAGGGTTGGCTGCGATGTGCTGTATGCTCAGCTGTTTCCCAGGAATTCCAGGAAAACCAGAGCAATGTCCACCAGGAAAGGCATCCAAACTATCACAGGTGGGGAGCAGGACATAAAGAAGGGCAGTGAGGTCCTTGTGTCAATAACCAACTCCAGTAATTGGTCCATTTTTTTTTTTTCCTTAGCTACCACTTCTGCAGGTTTCTGTTCCATACTATTTTGCCCAGGGATGGAAATCCATCCCCAGTCTTTTGGGAAAAATTCCACTTGATCCTTTAATCTTTATAGACAGTGGAGCATTTATCTGGGAAATGTGGCCCAGTAATCCTTGTGTCACCAACATTCTACAGGAATCAAAGTAACAAATGAAAATCATGGTGCTCCTCTTGTAGGTTTTCAGACTTTAGGCACCTGGTGGGTGTGTGTCTGTGGGCATTAGGGTAGGCAAAAGGGAAAAAAGACAAAACCTTTTGGAAATAAGAGGACAAACATTTTTTTAGAAAATGGAGACTTCCCCAAATAATCAAATCACCCACACATTTTATTTCGTCACACTATTATTCCTTTATTCACGAATTACTTTATTTTTCAAATATTTACCTGTACTAGTCACTGTTCTAAGCATTGGGAGGTGAGAGATAAAAATATAAAGAAGATGTAATCCATTAACTCAAGAAGCTGACAGTCTGATAAGAAAAGTAAGGCACTGGCACAAACCCTAAAGTAGAAAGTTATGAGTCATAAGAGAGTCACAGGAAAAGGTCTGTGGAAGGTTAGAGGGAGAAAAGAATAAAATATCCACTGAAGTTCCCAGAAAGGGTGTCAGGAAGGAATTTGGGGCTGGGCCTTAAGGAAGGGTAGGATATTGGAGGAAAGGAAAGAGAGACAGATAGTGATTGTAAAAGTAACAGTGGCTGAAAGCCAGTAATAGCTCTAGAACGTGTGAGGCATCTTCCAGTGCTGGCAAAAATCTGGTTTCCCTGAAAGCCACAGTACATGAAGAAGAATAGTCAGCAACAAAGGGAAAAGACAAGCTGAGGGCCACCATCATGAGGGTCCTAAGAGCAAGGCTAAGGTGCAGCAGATTCAGTTGGCCACAGGATTCTAAGCACACAATCGGAAGTGCACGTTAGGAATGTTAATAGAAGAGTAGAAAAAACTGACAGTCAGGACTTTCCAAAGCACTGCATGTAATACAGATAATAAAAGCTTTAACCAAAGCAGTTGGTAGGGAGAATAGGGGGTGCAGAGAAAAGATGTACAAAGGAGGATTGATCTGGTTTCAGAAGTTATGCGTTTTTAAAAGAGCAACATGTCTTTTGGAATCAGATAGACGCTATGATGAACTTTATTTTTTTCTTTCCCTCTCACAGCTACTTGGAATAAATCACAACCTCCCCAGACACCCCTTTCATCCTCCTTGGCAAGGTACATGTGTGTGTGTGTTACTGGCAGTATGGTGGGAGGGGAGCATTCATCTAATCCCTCCCAGGTTGAGATCATTTACGTGGAAACAGTTCGTAAAATCTGAAAGAGACTCAGAAGGTCACTTGGGTTAAGTTACTACCTGGATCTATGGGACAACCCAAAGGGAAGGATCTCAGATGGACCTCAGATTTTTGAGCCAGGATAACTTTGAAGGTAGAGGGTCACGACATAGGAAAATGAAGGAGGAAAGAAAAAAGACACCACTCATTCAGTGCCTCAAACTAAACTATTAATGCATCAAAGACTTAACTGTAAACTTGAAATAATAGAAGCACTAAAGGTATTTTATAACATAGAAGTTGAGAGATTCTAAGAGTTTCAAGGAAGCTAGAAATAGAAAAAGGGATTTGGCTACATTAAAAGTTATAACTTCTTTATGGCAAATAATAGTAAATAAATAAAATTAGAGTAAAAACAGCTAACAAAGAAATGTTTGTCAATCAAATGACTGAAATAGAGTTGGTTTCTGAGTACATTAAGATTTTTATGGAAAAATTAAAAATATGATCAAATAGAAAAAAGGCAGAGAATGTGAATGAGTAATTCATTATAAAAGAAGTAATACAAATAATTAATATTAAAAAAAAAAACGAAAGAAACTCAAATAAGATAAGGTCTTTTTTGCCTACCAAATTGGTAATTCAGTTACTAAGATTAAAAATATTGTTTTTTTTGAAAGGTTGGGAAATGATTAAATGTACTATTGGAGTAAAGATGAAATATTAAATATGGCAATCTTTCTAGTGGTTAATTCGGTGATGTATTTCATTGGGTAAAATCAAATCCACTTCTGGGAAATTATCTTAAGAAGATAAATAAATGTGGAATATAATTGAATAAATACTTTTATTGCATTATTGTTTAAACTGGTCAAAAACAGAAAACAATAAAATATACAATAGATTGGATAAGTTGTGATATACATAAAGTTTTCTTTAACTACTTAAATTAGGGTAGTAGACCTTAATTTATTAAAATGTAAAGATGTTAAAAGCATAGTATTGAGAGATGTATAACATTATCCTATTTATTTAAAATATAGATATTATATTATATTTCTAAACAAAAGCGATGTTTAGATAGATGTTCACCAAAATATTACCAATGATTTTTCTCTGGATCCTAAGAATGCTGGCATATATTTTTTACATTTACATTTCAATTTTGAAATGAAACAACCACTTTTCAAATGAACTCTATAAAGTAAAGAGAAGGAACAAAAAAGGAAGAGAGAAGAGAGAGAAGTAGGAAGAGAGGGAATCAAAATATACCCACAGGGCTTTAATTTATGGAGGTGACTTAGCAACGGCATGGAGAAGTTAATGTCACTGGAAGAAGAATTTGCTAGTTAGAGTTCTCAAGAGAAGGAAGCAGGGCAAACCACACAGGGCCGTAGCCTGGCCAAAAGGCAGAAGCAGGAGCGGCAGGCAAGCATGACCCAGAGCTTTCATTGTGTTTTCTGCAAGAAAGGCAAGCAGGGCAAGGAAAACAGCTTAGGATTGGCTTGTTTGAACAATGTCAGCAGACTCTGGGCTACAGGAATGGCTGTGGTGGGTTCATGGCCCTGAGTTGATTTAGTATAGGGTAAATATTGGCTCAGTATGTGAGGTAGATAGAGTAAGCGCTTGAGAACATGGACTTTCAGGATTGATTGACTTACATAGGAAAGGTGTGTTGGCAGCCAAGTTGTTTATTGTTCCTGTGAATTAGCCAGGACCAGGAGAGGTGCAATCTCTCTCTCTCTCTTTCTAGTTAGAACCCTGACTTGAGATATCAAAACATCATGCAATTGTTTTAAAACTGTGATTTAATATAGGAGAGAAAGAAAAGAGAAAGGGAATAGTTATCAGCATAAGCAGAAATAATGAGATTCTAAAGATAAATGAGAGACCTCACATGGTCTGAAGAAGAAGCAGTGACTCTCTAGGGCCAAAGAGAAGTTGTATCAAGGTAGAAGAAATTCTTGCACTATACAGAGAGGCAAAGAACCTCACCATTAGATGGCCTCAACCTTAGCAAGTGTGAATCTAAATTATCCCTGGAAAATGACTCAAACAGAACTGGGTAAAGGATTTGAAAAGAATGGAGGCATTTTCAAACAACTTTTGGAGAAAATTCGGAATGTATTTTCTAAATGTGAGTAAAAGGACAGCCATGAGGGTCTAGACAAGGTTGTAGTCAGACACAGAAACAGGAATAAATATGACTGAAGGTTAAGCATAGATATTTGCTAATCATGGACATAGATCCTTAGACTTTTGAAGCCTGATTCTTAAAATTCAAATCCTTCAAAACATGAGTCTCTGTACTAGGGATAGTCAAGATAATACAAAACCTGATGTTGTCTACCATGGAGACCACTTCCTGCCATCATGGTCGGCTCTTCACTCATGTGAGGAAGCACCCCGGGATGCTCCTTCCTCTTCACTGTTATCTGGATGACCCACTCCTCTACTTGCCAGCACCACATTAGGAGATGGGTAATAACAACCCCCTTTCATCCCTCCCATGTCATGAGAAAGAAATAAAAGAAAAATCATGTTATTACTTTTCCTAATATTTGACATTCTGAAGAGTTTCAAAGATCTATTTAAACCCTTCTCTTTAATTAAATTAGGAACAATCCCTGCTACCAGCTCACGCATGAAATTCACACAGACAAGAAATGAATTGGTTAATGAATTCATTAATTATTCCATTCTTTATTTTAATAGCACTCCCCCATGTGCAATGCACTACAGAAGATTATCTAATTAGCACTGGTTGTTTTTTCATGCTTGGTTTAGTAAGTGACGTCTCCAAATGCCTGAGTGAGGGCAGATGAAGAAGAGAAATATGAAACAGCCCCCAGATGTCAACTGATTCCACATGACAAAGGCTGGCTGTGTGAGGCAATAAATATGTTCCGACATCAGACTGAGCAGTGCCAATATGAACATCTTCAGAAAAATAACAAGCCTACATGGCTATTTCTCTGGGCCTTGCCTTCTTTTCTTCCAAATGAGCTGCATTCTTTACTTCTGATTTGGAAGCTATTTACAGTATATCCCAGGGAGCTAGCCCATGGTGTTGGCTCCACTTTCCTTTGGAAATATTGGGTTTGTCTGCTGGGAGAGTCAAGAAGATTGTTTGTTAGTTTAAAAATAAATCATACATTTGATCATGATTATGCAAGACTCTCTCCTCCATGAAATCTCCATCTTAGGTCTGGTGGAAATGAAGATGTCCATAGGGAAACCAAAGGCAGGACCATTGTCCACAGTGACACAGTGTTTCTTATCTGGAGATAAGAGAGCCCTCAAGAGAAGCAAAATAATACTGTAGGGATTGCCTGCAGTGTAACTGATGCCTTTTACCAAAAAATGAACTCAAACGAGAAAACAATTACGCATCAGTGGGAGGGGATTAATACACAAGCCAACTTTTCCCATAGCACTATCCAATGAATTCTATGAAATACTGAGGGCAGACAAAGCAAGCAGGAGTTGTACAATATCTACAGATATCCAAAAAGATATTTGAAAGTTCCAGCACAGCTCAATGATCATCCTGTGTCACACCGTCTGAACACCAGCTTGCACCTACCCTCTAATATGAAAAACATTTTTTGTTTGAATCATGCAAATAATTCCCTATTTGCTCTCCAGACATACATTTTCTTTAGACAGTCTTGTCCATCTGCACACCCCAACACCACAGGTAGGAAGATCAATCCTCATTTGTAAATAATAAACTCAATCGCCTTTCTGAGCTCTAATTATTTCAGTAAAGCCATACTTGATTGTCTCAAAGATACAAACCAAATCCATCGTGTTCTCCCAAAGCCAGTATGTCTTCCTTGTTGCTGTCTTGGTTAGTGGTTATCATATCCACAATCTCTCCACCTAGAAATATGTCTACACCTTTACAGTGTTATTTATTGTTCTAAAGACTTTATCATTGTAGGCCTCTTTGAAAAAGAATAAAATACACTACTCAGCCATGAACACAAGCTTCCTGAAATCACAGCGCTGGGAAAATTGTCTTTATTAACTTATTTCTACTCTCTGAGGCATTCAGCTATTCTCTGCAGCATTCAGTGACTTCTTCTTAGAACTCCTTCCTTAATTTCTGTGACCTCTTGTTCCTTTATCTATTCTCTTTGTTAAGTTTCTTCTCTGGCTCTTCCTCCTTATTCCCTTTAGTGATATTGTTTGCTAATAAAGATATCATCTAATCTCTCTTGTCTCTCTGCATTAATGTGCTTAAGAAACATCCTGGGAGCTTCTTATTTAGTAGATCTGAGATTTGTATTTGTGCCATGCTCTCCATGGGATCTGATTCAAGTAGTTTGTATCAAATAATTTTATATATAATTTTTAAGATAAACAATTGTAAGGTAGTATGTAGCAGCCCATATAGCCCATGGCTAGGAGTGAGAGTTATAAGTAACATCTGTATAGCTCAATAATGGAACACCTTGGTGAAAAGGGCGTGGGGAGGAATTTAGTTTTTGTAACAAGCAAGAAAGAGCTCTCGCAAGAAGAGAGCGTTGGTGAATTGGCAATTTCTACACCTGTGGTGTTGAGAGGCACGAGATCAGCCTTACATTAGGCTGGAGGAGGTGGCAGTCCAAAGCCTATCACAGACTAGCCTACTCTGGCTCTGTCACTTCTCCTGCTTGCAGAACGCCATCACTGACATCTCTCTGTGGAACTAAGCTCTGCTAAAGACTGTCAAGATCTATTCTAAGTCTGCTTCACCCTCAAAGACTATATTTCTCTCTCCCTTCTAAAGTAAATAGCCCTCAGCACCTAAGAGCAATTGTTCCTGAGTGAGATAATAGCATAGTCCTCCAAGTCCAAAACCTAGATAAGCTGAGACCTGGCCATCCTGGGCCCTGACAAGCGGTGGCAGTGGTAGGCTGTGACAAATGATGTAGTCGGAAGGATTAGGTGAACGTGGACTGAGAGGGAAATAAGCTTTAGCAAATAAGAAAAAGAGAAGAGAACTAGAAATATTTAGAGGGAAAAGAAATATCTAAGAAAAAGGCAGCCAACAACAGGTCTTTCTCATTTGGTTTTTCCTCTTCTTTCCTGTGCTTTCTCTTTCCACATTCTAACTACCTCTTCTGTAGGAAAAAAGCCAATAAAAGCCTTTAGCCTCTTCTATGAAGTAGCTGGAGAAAAAAAGCAGAGACAAGCCTTTAGACAAGAGGAAAAGAGAAAAGATAGAACTAGGAGATAAGAAGAACCTTTAGAAAACAAGCCTTTAGCCTTAGGAGTGAGAAAAGCCTTGGTAAAACAGCAAAGAGAAAAGTTTGGGAATAGGTTCCAAAAGTTTATTAAGTTAGGAAAGAGAACTTCTGCTTGCCCTTATATCTTTGCCCATTACCAGCAGGAAGTAGCTTTAGAGAGATCCACACCCCAATCTCTTTCTGGTAGTTAAGAGTTCTGTTTAAAAAGAAAAGAATTGAGGTAGATGAAGGGGGCTAGTGCAGAAACAGAGCATGTGAAGTTTTGTTAAAAAGCAAAGTGTTAGGTAATTGCAAAACTTACTTCATCTCCCTATCGCAATTACCCACTGAAAATTTCAAACTTATGGCCTGCCCCTAACGGCTCTTCCCACCAGAGCAGTAACTCCTTATTGGCTAATCTACCATCCTGGCACCTCCTCTAACCGCACCTATATAAGGGTGCGCTTTACTTTTGACTCTCTCTCTCTCTCTCTCTCCTCTCTCTCCTTCTCTCTCTTTTCTCTCCTACTTGGTGCTGCTCTGCAGCATCCTTCACCAATAAAGACCTTTCGTACAACCCTTGGTGGTCTTTGAGATTTCTGCCGGGCGAGTGCCACCCTTTCACAAAGACTCCAGAGTAAAATAAACAGCCGAAGAGAGATCTTCTGTCCCTTTAAGGCCATAAATGTTCAATTTGAAAGGGAAAGAGTGTAACAGGTAAAAGGCTGGCTGACAGAAAAAGCCAGAATAGAAAAATCATGGCAAATGACATACAACCAATAAAAGATTAAACAGTCTTATAGTTGAAGCCAGTAAATGCTACTTTAACATGGCAACTCAAATTGGGCATCTAGAAGATCAGCTGAGAAATCCCCCAGTTAACACCAAATATCATAAAGGTGGGAAGCTAGGCTATATGAGAAATTGCTAAAAGAAAAGAATACAGAATACCAATGAAAAGAATGGTTCCTCTTTAAGCGATCTAGGGAAAAAAAGAGAACCTAAACTTCCAGGTGTATGCGCCAGGGCAAAGGACTGCTGCTCTCAATTCAATAAGAAGTTAAAACAATGTAGTTTCTTGAATATCTTCATGTCAAACTATTCTTGGAAAAACAGTATAATTCAATTCTGTGCCATGAGAATGCCCATAAGTGTGGTAGACCTGTGAAGCCTCACAGAGTTCGAGGAAATTAAACCAGACCAATAAATGACAATGGAGAAAAAAATAGATAATAGTGGTATGAGAAGTTTGGTATAAGAAATATGAGATAAGAAATGTAGGAAGCCTAAGAAAAACCGAAGGGGAGCCTGCGTTAAAGAGACAGGACCTTCAGCCATGCTAAAAAGGAGTTAGGGAACTCCATTTAAAAAGGGATCTGTATTCAAACAGCGAAAAAAAAAATTCTGCTGGAAAAGCAGTGTCTTTGTTTACCCGCTACTGAAGGCAGAAAGCTGAAAAAGGTGATAGCTTTGGGTCACCAGTTACTAAAAGCAAAAGTAGCCAAGGGGTGGAGAAAAGTGATAGAATCTCCATTACCAAGGAATGTGAGAAGCAGAACCGCTGTAAAGGCAGAATTCCTGTTTCAAGCACCAGGATTTTATGCTACTAAGGACTGAGAGTAGCAAAGCCTCTGGAAAGGTGGCAAGATTCTCGATTGCAAAGACCACAAGGAAAGCATTATCTTTTTTTTGTCCTTAAATTATAAATCCATGTAGCAAAGGAAAAGCTTCCTGAGAGAAGCAGGGCCTTTGTATTGTAAATTTTCTCAGCCAAGGATACTCTTTGAAAGACCTTTACAGAAATTAACATTACAATCACCATTTTTCCCTAGCTGTTACATCCTATTGGGCTTCATCATTTAAAGAACCCTTACCTGGAATTCTGAACTTTAACAATCACCATATTCTTTTGCCTAGCAAGAAAAGGGCTAGACAACTGGAAGAACTGCCGTTGCCACATTAAAAATTAATTTGTTTGTGTATAAAAAAAGGGGGGAAATGTAGCAGCCCGTATAGCCTATGGTTAGAAGTGAGAGCTATAAGTAACATCTGTATACCTCAATAATGGAACACCATAGTGAAAAGGGCACAGGGAAGGATTTAGCTCCTGTAACAAGTATGAGAGAGCTCATGAGATGAGAGCATTGGTGAACTGGCAGTCTCTACACCTGTGGTGTTGAGATGCACACGAACAGCCTTATATTAAGCTGGAGGAGAAGGTAGTCAGGAGTGAGCTCGTTCTATCAAGGACCCACTTACTCTGATGCTTCTCATGCTTGCAGAATGCCAGCATGGTATCTCTCTGCTGAACTAAGCTCTGCTAAAGACTGTGAAGATCTATTCTAAGACTGCTTCACCCTCAAAGACTATTTTTCTCTCTCTTATAGCAGTCAGTGTCCGGAACCTAGATAAGCCAGGTGGGAGACCTGGCCAGTCCAGGGTCCCTGACAAGAGGTAGCAGTGGTGGGCTGTGACAGTACTATTTTAGTATAAGAAGTATATACTATAGTATGTCTGTAAACCAGTGTTTTGCCTAGCAGAACCAAGCAACAAAAACTGACCACATGTTTGCCAAATCTACTTGCTCTTCTTCCAAGACATTCAGCTCTCTGAGTGTTTCCTGTGGCCATGGGACTGAGTTTCTAGTCTGTGAGGGAAATTATTGCCATAGAAATCATCCATGTGTGCTTCTCAAGGCTCTTTTCTTCCTCCAGACATTTGAAATAGAGTCAATCAATACCCATGGAAAACTGGGAAGTCATGTGTTGAAAATGGCAGCTGTGTCATCTTGAATCACTGCTGACTTATTCACGTCTCTCAGAGGTGTTGTATGAACAAGAAACATGTTGTTTTAAATCATTAAATTTGTTACAGCAGCTATATTTCACTAATACAGTTAGATGAAAGGTGGTGGTAAATCTGCCATTCCCAGGATGTATCTCAAGAACATCTCACTCCTCTCCGATCTCCCATGTGTCTTAGGTTCCTAGTCGCTGCAAAATGGCTTAGCACAGGGGTTTGTAACTTTTGCCATAGATACCGCTGGGATCTTGATGAGTTCTGAGGATACCTCAAAGAAGAAAACGTTTTAAAATTCTTAAAATAAACCAAACAGGGTTTCAAAAGAAACTAATTTGGTTGAAATAGGAACCATAATCTTAAACAATATTTATAGTATTGTTATTTACATGTTAAATAGAAAAACAACACATTTTAAAAAATGTAAAAATTTGGAAGGAAATTGTATTTTCCTTTCAATGTTCAATATGAAGGCTGGCTAGTGGCGTTGCCTAGAAGGAGGTATTGAACTATGGGGTGTTCTTTGTCAGGGCAACATTTGTGTCATCATGTTGGGCATTTAGTCAATGCTTTTTGTTTTTAGCAGTTTTTTTTTTTTTTTTGATGGCTGCAAGCATAAAAATCCTGATTTACACAGATGTATTGAGACATTCAGAATGAAAGCTTCCATAGATGGTAATTCAAGGCCAAGGCAGGCTTCTCTCAAATACCAGAATTCTCTAAGTATTTTTAAGTTAGACTATAATATGGTAAGATTTTAGTTTTAAGATCAATGAGCTCATATTTGGCTAGATGGACATCTTTGAAATACAATTTATATTAGAAACTGTTCAGTAACAAATCATGAATATGACTCAGCCCTTTCCATATTGACCAACAAACAATGGTAAAGACAATGTATTGCAGATGTTTGGGTAACCAGTAGTTAGAGACTAAATGATACCTGGCCTTGGGTTGTCTGAATCTTGGCTGGGAAACTGTATTCTGAGAGACTGATCATTTTTGATTGTTAGGTTTAATAACTACCATAGTTTAAAAGAATTTTGATATCTATCTTTTAAACATATTTCAAATGTACAACACTATATACAATTAATTATAGGTGCTACATTGTACATCAGAGCTCTGGTTTATTCTTCTTGTGTAACTAAATCTTTATACTCATTGGACAACAATGTCTCATTTCTTCCTCTCCTTAGCCACTGGAAACCACCATTCTATTCTCTGATTCTATGTGTTTTACATTCTTAGATTTCTCTGAATAGTGGAGTTGTGTAATATTTGGACTTTCGTGACTGGCTTATTTCACTTGGGATAATGCTGGCTAAGTTTATCCATGTCATCACACATGGTATCATGTTTTGTTTTTTATCCATTTTTTTTGCCTATGGATGGTTTGGTTATGTCCATATCTTGGTTATTATAGACATTGCTGTAATAAGTATGGGGGTGCAAAGATCTCATACAATTCTTTTGGATAAATACCTAGAAGTGGGATTGGAGATAAATTTCACACTATCTTCTCATCATAAAACAAAAACAAGGCAAGGAAATCTTGGGAAGTGATGATGTTTAGTACCTTGATACAGCACCACAGGTGTAAAAACACGGCCAAATTCATCAAAATATGTGCTCTTTTTTGTATATCAATTATAACTCAATAAAGCTTTAGAAAGGATTGTGAAATATCTGCAATGACCATGATGTAATAGGGCATTAAATTATTTCTAATGGTCAAAAGTCTTAAGTGCTGTTAATACTCCCATGGCTAATTGCTTACATTTATAAGAAAGGAAAATGCTAAAGTTCCATTGAAGCTATTGAAAATAAATGCATAATTATTTTTTCTCCACCAAGTCCAAGAACCTACTGAATTTTATCCAGGGATCTTTTATGGAGGCTATGCACGTGGGTGTGGCTTTTACGTGGCTAAGCATATGCCCTGAAATGGGGAAATAATTCAATTTTCCCCTGTTTTCACCTGAAATAGCTGTTTTTCCTTTATTTTTACCCTATGGCAGAGCCCCTACCAAAGGGACAATTTTCTAGGAGCAAGGTTTCAGGCCAGGCCAAGTACATTCCAGTCTTGCCAACTTAGAGCCAGTGTCAGACGTTCCTTCTCACTGCCTGTTCAGTGGTGAGGACACCTTTCAAGGTTCTTTCTATTCTAAAAAGTCTTTTTTTCCCCTTATAATTTGATATGAACACCACAAAAAATATAGGCTATTATATACAGTGAGGTGGAATTAGCCTATATAGACACAAAAATATGAGTGTTCACCATGTGTGTCCTTCCTTAGTTAAAATAATCTAAGCACTAGGTTCACACACACACACACACACACACACACACAAGCTGGCATTGTTGGCAAATGATTGCTGATCTGACACATCCGAAAGATCCCAAGCTTCAAAAGGAATGGAACTGAGTCTTATCCATCTATGGATCTCTGGTACCAGGCTCAATGGGCAGCCAAGCCTGTACTTGGTAAAAGTTTGTTACCGTGAACAAAGTGTAACAAAGATCCTGTTAGTTTAGGGATGATTTTAAAATATCTTTGAACATATATCTAAAATAACTGGCACAATTTGTTTTTAACTGAAGTAAGGTTAGTCGAATGTAACAGTCTTTCAGTAATCCTGTAACCTTGGGGGATATTAGTTAAATATGATGTGCCTCATTTCAACTCATTGGTAAACACGGATGACAAAATCTGCCCTTAGAATGTTGAGGCTAAATGAGGTATCACAAGAAGTGTTTGGAGAGCAACACCTATCACATAGAAGGTACTCTGTAAACTTTAGCTGTTACAATTGTTACTACAGGTAGTTGTATTCACAATATGTATTTCACTGTATTCATTTAACCACCATAAGAAGCACCGAGGGGTGTTAAGAAGCTCAGAACATCCTACCATAAATTCTGGATCTGATAGCTTATTAAGCTCCGGTGTATATTTCTAATTTTACTGTCTCCCACCTTCAATGCCACCCTGCCAGATATCACCTTGAGTTATTCTAAGCCTTCCTGTCTCTAGAGATCCTTTCTAAATTGAAATTTCTAATCAATTGTGAACTTGGAATCAAGATAATACAAGATTATTTGGGTTGTGTATGAAATAGGATCTAATAGATGGGTCTGGGTATCCTATGAGTAGATGTATCTATTTTCCTGATGACCACATCTGGATATCTGGAAAGATTTTTTTCTGGATAAATGGATGCCCTCTTAATACATAAGTTATCTCCCTGTGTTTTCCTGTGTGCTAGCACCACTTTCCTTTTATTCTCCTTACCATGATTACCTTGCCTAACCCTTCATCAGGCAACAAATTCACTCAAAGCCTCACATGGTCATGGTTGGAAACCAAAGAACTGGGTAATTTCACAACTCAGTGACCACTTCAACTGTTTATGATTTACATATATAAACAACTCTAGGTCTCAGGTGTATTTAGAGATGAGTAGGACTGACCAGACATCACAGTAACATTTCTTCCTATGCTTCAGATTCAACCAATAAAACAAAGGATGTTTCTTCTTGTCAACAGCTGACATGTTTGATGTGAGGGCTGGCTCTTGCTAGTGGGCAGAGGCAGGACCATGGATCAGCCACACTGGTGGACATGAATGTGGCTACACAGTCCCACCTGTTTCAGCATGGGAGCAAATACCAGAATGTTTAGCTCTGCAAGTGGTTGTGTCATTCTTGATGTATTTCCTGCTGTCTAACCAGTTGGTAATACAAAGTTTATAAATCTAACCCTATGGTGAAGACAGGTTGGATAGGAGATTTTGTGTTTAGAAAGAATATGCCTCTGGGGCTTTTAAACAGAACAGTATTGAGTTGTTTGTGTCACTGTTTTATGACTCTGAATAGTCCATTCTAGCTGGACAAGATTTCAAGATTTATGGTGACATCTGGCTAAAAAGGGTATATTTTTAACGTATCATTTTGCAGCTGAGGGAGACTTCTTATGGTTCTGCTGCTTTGGCTGGACCAGTTTCCATTCTGGCTTTCTGAACAGGCCTTAGTCTTGAGACTGTGAGCCTTCCTGGGATAAGGCCTTGACCTTCCCAGCACTCATCAACAGCAAGGGCAGCAGAAGGCAGGGCCCATGGAGACGGGTGCCTCTGCCTTGGGGAGGTATGGCACAGTGGGAAGTTCATGAGACTAGAAGTTACAAATGTAGGCTTCAGGTCTCAACTCCATCACTTACCATGTGATTTGCTTTGAGCAGATGCCTGGACCTCTCTAGAGGTCGGTGTGGAAACCACGGTCCTGGATGACTCAGATCCTACCATAGGAGGACGCTTCCCACAAGGATTGTAATCAGCTGACATCTCCAGGATCCACCCCAGGAGCGTCCTTGTCAGGGGCACATCTTTCCTGGGATGCCCCCAGGGACTGAGCACAGCAGCGGGCCCAAGCCCACCAATCCTACCCAGCAGAGGGCTTCTTGAATGAGTGAGTGTTCTCTAGGCTCTCGTTGCCTGGGCAGTGCTCCAGGGCCACACTGGAGATTGTGGTTTTTCTGCACAACCCTCCTTCCTCCATCTTCACTCTTTTCTCAGGGGTCAGACTGGTCTCCCACTCCACAGACTCCTCTGTCTGTTCCTTCTCCCCTTTCCCTCACAGGAGTTTTCCCTGGCAGATCTTTTGCTCATTAAACTCCGTTTTAGCATCTGCTTCTCAGAGGACCTGAACTGACACACAGCGAGTAGACATGTGCTGCGTCTTGTCCACCTCACGTCTTCCTCTTTCTGACAATAATTCAGTCCCCAAGAAAAGGCAACTGCTTTATTGACTTTTCCCAACTTCAAACATGGGATTATGGTAGGATCGTCCCACACATGTCCTGTCACTTCCTTCTCTTCCTATACGGGTGGGCACATGAGAAGGTCAGAGTAAGTGCTATGCCTCCTCTTCCTGGTCTAAGTGGCTTGAGAGGGCATGTGACCAAAGCAGTCCAATCGGAGTCCTCCAATCAGGGACACATAGGAGGGGGTCTCTCCTTCAACACAACAGGAGCTCAGTGTGTCCACTGAGAACTCTGCCAGCCATGCCTCCCACCACAGAGAAGAAGCCGAGACAGGGGAAGCCAATGGTTGGAGAAGAACAGAAAGGAAAAAAGCGGGGTCATCCAGGAGGCCCAGTCCAGGGTCTCAAAGAGCTCCCCAGATTTTCATAGTTTTAAGTCTGAAAACTACTCCAGATTTCTTCCACTAAATCCCCTGCCTCTTTATTTTTTAAACTCAAATTGGTTAAACTAGATTTCTGTCTCTTATATACGAAATAATAGATTCAATAACAATAATAATAATAATAATTTCAATAATAGATTTAGTTTCTAATAGACTGATCCTATACACTAGTTCTATACACTAGTTCTGCCTTAGACATGGAATGAAATGTGGGATGGTATTAAATATTCACATATCTTTTGAATGAAACTGTAGACACAAGAATGTGAGAGAGCCCAGGTCCAGGAGTAAGGGCGTAGTTTTAAAAAAGGAATAAATTCAGTAAGTATTTTGTCACCTTCAGCTAAGAAAATGAAAATCACTGGGCTTTACTGCACCCGTTTGTCCTGCCAGGTGATCTGTGCCTCTTTGTGACAAATCAGGGTGCCTGAGAATGTCATCCCTTCTCAGACTACCCTTAGAATTCAACTGGGGAGGAAATGAAGAGAGAAAGGCAGTGAAGAGAGGGGCCAAGGGATTTTCAGAGGGACTGAGAAAAGAGCAATAACCATGGGTGAAGTAGACGGCAGGGCATCTAGGTGCCCTCTGTAGCCACCCGTGGCCTTTTACATCATTTTAGGCAAAGAACATCAGTCCGTAGCCAGAAAGAGACACATGGATTCTCCAGGCAGACTGATAGTTTGGTTCCTCATCAAACAAACATCCTTTACAAATTTGCTCAACCCTTACGTAGCGGGGGTGATTTGGTGTTAGAAATTTTGTCCCTAGTGATGACTTTCATGCCAGGCCACTTCCTGGTTTGACAACCACAGCTAATTTATCCATGGCCTATGTGCCAGGAGTCCACAGGGAGGGCAGAGTAAATTGGCACCACATTGGTGCCTTGGTTGGTGTGGGCGTATCTTCTAGGGTGGAAATAGAAGAATAGCTGTGGGGTAATCGGGCTGTGCTCATACCAAGGAGTAATAATCAGACAGGAGGCCTGGAGGGAACATTTCTCGGATCTCCTGCCAGGGAACGGCCCAGGGAAACAGAAGGATGATTGGGGAGGGTGTGGCAGGAGGGCTGGTTTCTTTATACGTGTAATGCAGCTGCCTCTATTTCTATCTCTACCTGCCACTCATTGTTCAGACTGTCAACCACTTTGAATTGAAATACCCACAGTGAAGGCACCATTTAACACTTAAATTTGAACCTACGTGTGCCCTATGCATTTTTTGTTTTTTCATTTATGGAAAAACAGTAATGAAAATTTGAGGGTGGTCAGCTTACCTTTGTGAATACACTTAAGAATGGGAGCAGGGCATGATTAGAGACCTGTGTCTGTGGAGATAAAGCAGAATGTGTGTGACCTGGTGGAGCACACTGGTAAAATGGGCTCCAGGTGTGGTGGCAAAGAGGGAGGGAGCAGGGCTTGTCTCCTGGTGATGACTCAGGGGTGCAACCCTGTGCTGAGTACACAGACCATTCTGGGATTCCATCTTGGAACCTACAGGCTCATTTACCTCAAGAGCATATTTTGGTATCAATTGTGAGTGAATAAAGTCTTAGCAATTTGCTCAGGGAAATGACATTGGTTGGTCACAATGTCATAAGAGGACTAGATGGGCCTTGTGAGAACATTTGTTCCCACCACTTCCCCACTGATTTCCGGGGTTGAATTGTTGGAGGCCATCTTTATCTCTGCTTTTGCCTTGTCAGAAATCTCCAGGTTCAGAGCTGAGATCCTCCCTTTCTTCCCCAACACACAATTTAGATTCCCACTTCCACATGGTGAACCCACTCCCCATCTGCCCTTGGAGACTGTCACACCACTGTTTCTGTGCCACCTTCAGTTCACTGTAGTCTCACTCATCTCAGAGCCTCAACCAAACCAGCCTCTGTCTCCTTCATGCCCCTCCCCAAAGCAAATATTCACTTACTTGTTTCATAATAAATGCAATCAACAGTCATTAAATGAGCTGATTAAAGCATTTGTACACAGAAATGCTATAAACATAGGCCCCAGAAGCAATTCTCCAAAGAAGCTCATATGTTAACGGGGTTAGAAAAGGTAAAAAGCAACAGAAGATAGGGAAAGGGCCAGATGCTGCCAACGAGGGAGGTGAAGGAAATTGTCATTGAGGAGGTAGCTTTGAATGGGACAATGAAAGACAGTGAGGGCTAAATACATAGAAAAGTGGCAATGAATACTTGGGTACCAGCATGTAGGAGCAGTGGAGGTAGGAAATCGGAGCCAAAGAACCAAACTCAACAGGTCACAGCTATGGAATGTGAATCGTACTAGCAGATGCTCACTGTCTGTTTCCTTATTTTACCAAGGCTCTTAGAGATTGCAGGCCTAATTAAAACTTTTGCTCCAGATAGCAGGAAGCTGGTACCCGTCTCTACTTCCTAGAGCAGAGACAGTCCCCTAGCAGATACTCTATAAGGCCTGATGTGTGAGTAGGTGTTCAGAGACTGCAGAAGATAAAGCAGGGATGACGTTATCCAGCCAGCATGTTACTACTCTAAGCGACCTATTTTCCTAGGATGACATCCAGTCTCCAAAGGGATGGGCCACAGAGTAGTGTGATGCTCTGGATAACAGCCTCACAGCTGCCCTATGTCTGTTAGCTCACTGACTTTGATGGAGTGAGCCTCTACTTTTCAGTTTATTTTTGCGTCCACAGACATGGAACAAGAGCTTGGTTGGTGGAGTCACCACATTTTCACAAGGACTTTTGCCAGTCGAATGATTATTGAGCAAACAAGTCTAGATTTTGCTATTACATTTATAAAGAGAGGGGCCCGATTGCTTTGCTCTTTTTTTCTCTAACAGGTTCTTGAAGCCACTTTCAGAACTTCTAGGCTAGAGGAAGTTTGACCTTGGAAGGGAATTGTCTCATTTGTTTTCTCTGGAGAAATTTGCAGTTCTTGGAATAAATAATTAAGGGGGTCTTTTCAGATAACTCTGAAAATGCCTCTGATTCAGTCAGAAAAAAATTCTTACAACTATATCCTGTTTTCCCATCAGTGATATTGCTAATGCTGACACATAATAGGTAATAAATACTGTTTAAATGGTTGCTCAACAGATGAGGCAACGGAGTTGTCCCAAGGTTTATTTCGAGAACTACTCCTTTATTCCACATGCTCCAAACACCCTGGTACTAGGGCCTCTTAAATGCATATGAGACCCACTGTCATATCATCCATGTTCCATCTATTTCTGGGGAATAAGATACAGTATTGTTTGTTATTCACATTTCACATTGTTCAGAGTGGTATTGGCTTTGTCCCTGTCAAAGAAGAATTATGCTTCAGTCAGCCTCGTTTTTTTTTTTCTTTTTTTTTTTTGGTTTTGGCAAATCCCGGTTGCGATTTCTCAATTACAAACTAATGACTCATACTGTAGCATCTCCTGATTTAAAATTAGCACAACAGATTAGGCAGACTGGACTTGTTAAATCAAAGGGAGCTGGGCAAATAAAACCAATCCTTCCTAGTTGGTGACAATCTCTCCAGGCCGTGATGCCACAAGCAAACATGAAATAACAGATATCTCTGGAATAAAGGAGTTAAATCCATTAGGAATTTTGATAGTGTAGCCTGAGCTGGGTGAGTAATTACACTTGGTGAGATTCTGTGGAATAGTCACTGCACTTCCCCAAATCATCTTAAATTATGCAGGGGAACAAACTAGCCCAGAAATCTTAGAGATGACTATAAAAAAGTTATATTTCTCTTCTTACCTGGCATGTCCAACACAGTTTGGGGAAGGACTCTAAACAGACCAAGGCCTGGTCTGTGTGGCAGCAAAGAGACTCTAGATAATTTCACACTTGTTTTTCACATTTCAGCCAAGAAATGACACTTGTTACTTCTGCTCTTATTTCTCAGCTCAGAAGAAATCACATGGTCCTCCCCAGTTGCAAGAGGGTAACTGCAATTCTCTGTGCACTTGGAAGGGAAAAGAGCCAAATATTCTATATGGTTAGTGAATAATAATACATGTAATGTCGACAACATCTACTGATGTCAGCAAGTGATTGTTTTACTTTTCTTCCCGCACAAAAATCACCTATTCTCCTGCCACAGTAGAAAATTCAAAGCTTCATTTATTTATCATAAGTAGATCAACATCTAGAATGTCAGGGGCACAAATGCTAGTCCCTACATTAAACTTAAGCATTTTTCATTTGAATACAAAGATTCCCATGCTAAAAGATACTGGATTGGGGCAGGACCAGCATAAGGAACTCTGCCTTGCAGAGAAGGGAGAAAAGTGGACTCATCAGTCTCCGAACTGACCGTTCTGAAATCCAGCTAGGGAGGTTCTCTAGGGTCCTCTCATCTGAGGAAGGAGAATATTATTTGATTAGACCCTGATTCTGCTTTCTTGGGGAGGGGAAGCTCCCTAGTTCTTTGTTCTTTTCAGTCCTGGATCTACCTTCTGGGGCAGGGGTTCTTTTTCCATTTTTATCCATCTTAGCCTCTCTGCTGTGAGCCTTGGGTGGCATACCATCTTTGGGAGCTGAGTAGCTTTCTCAGACTTCTTCCCACTATTCTGCATTCAAACCAGCTGATTCTTCCTGAGCTTATCTCTTTGCTACTTTCACCAGTGCCACAACTATTAGCACCCCATTGCCATCCTCATTTCTCATCCTGTCACTTAGAGCCATAACTTCAACAAGTTCATGATCTATCTCCCACATGTTACTACTGACAATTATTTTACCCAACCTTTTATTTTTTTTTTTTTATTTTTGAGACAGTCTTACTCCGTCACCCTCCACAGAGTGTCATGGCATTGTAGTTCACAGCAACCTCACATTGTTGGGATCAAATGATTCTCTTGTCTCAGCCTCCCGAGTCACTGAGACTATAGGTACCCGCCACAATGCCCAACTCGTTTTTAGAGACTTTTAGAGACAGGGACTCACTCTTGCTCAGGCTGGTCTTGAATTCCTGAGTTTAGGCAATCCACCTGCCTCAGCCTCCCAGAGTGCTTGGGATTACAGGCATGAGCATTGGCATACTTTTACACCACTTGCAGTGAATCTCATCTGCATTTTCTTCCCCTCCATTATCACTCTCCTCAGGAGCCTCTACTATGTGACATATGGGTCGATGCTACATATTTAACATTTGTTGGTCAATCCTCACTCTTGGTATTAATTTTATGTTAACCATATTAGATTAGATTATGCTTCAATAACCAGTTAAGCCTGTAATCTTAGTAGCGTGATACACCAAATGCTTGTTTCTCTGCTTCTGACAAAGGCTAGTAACTCACTGCTCATTAAATATTGCATGTGCCATATGAACACTGGGTCAGATTTAGGTGAGAAGGAAGAAGAACAGAGCTGATGTTTACTGAGTACCCTGTGTGCTCCAGGGATTGATTCATATTTTCATATATTAAAGATGCCAAGTAACTATTTGAAGTCACACAATTTGAATCCAGGTTTGCCCGATTCCAGAGCTCAAGCTCATTATATTTTCTAATATCCTTGTGAACTTCTACGTTTGCTATTTTGTTGTGTTTGGTACAGGCAAGAGGGTGCTCTAAAGAAATACTTCTAGAATTTTCATGTGCATACAAGTGACCCAGGGATATTATTAAAATGCAGACTCTGATTCCTAAGGAAAGACCTAAGAGTAAGTATTTCTAACTGCACCCGCTGATGCTGATGTTACTGGTCTTCGGGTCCATTTTTGAGTATCCAGTTTCTAGAGCATTTTGGTAATAATCAAAGGTAATCTTGAGGAAGACCTTTGAAGAAGTGAAGTTATCCAAAGCAATGCCTTTTTTGGTCATCAAAAAAGCAATTGGAGATCACACATTGAACAAGTAGTAATTTTTTAAAGATGCAGATAGGTAGATGCATTTATAATCATCACTGGTAGGAATTTAAATGATTATTTTCTCTTGATATTAAATAGACTTTGCATTGAAAATGGCCATACTGAGGGATATTAATGAGCCTATTCTTAGGATTCATTTGGTGAAGATATGCTTTGAATTAAAGCAAACAGAGCATTCTTGACAAAAATGTTCTGAGCTTTTGACTGTCGGTAGGGCAGTCAGTGGGAGGTGCATCTTCATTCTAGCCACATCTAAAAGTAGAAAACATGAGAAAGATGTGTTTCCTAAACATACCTGCTCAGAAAGTGTTTACAGATTTAAGGGTAAGAATGGAATCCATGCCCAGTTGAGGAGGGTGTGTTAGCCTATGAGACATACCTGTGAAACTCTTCCGATTACATAGCCTTCAATAATTTTTGAAGTGGGATTGGTTAACCCAGGAGGCTGTTCTACTACATTTATATAAATGAAAGAATTTTCATATAAATGTCATCCTAAATGTGTGGAACACATTATTCTTAGCAAAACATCACAAGAATGGAGAAACAAGAATCCCATGAGTGGCACCTGTGGCTCAGTGGGTAAGGTACCAGCCCTATATATGGAAGGTGGCAGATTCAAACCCAACCCCGGCCAAACTGCAATAAAAAAAGTAGCTAGGTATTGTGGTGGGTGTCTGTAGTCCCAGCTGTTCTGGAGGCTGAGGCAAGAGAATTGCCTAAGCCCAGGAGTTGGAGGTTGCTGTGAGCTTTGATGCCACGGCACTGTACCGAGGGCTATAAAGTGAGACTCTAAAAAAAAATTTAAAAAAAATTTTAAAAAGAATCCTATAGACTCAATTCTGATATGAGAACAATTAATGACCTAGCACATGGTGGGGGCTGGGGATGGGGAGAGCAGAGAAAGGGAAGGAGGGAGGGGATGGGGAGGTCACGGGGAGTGGTACACCTTTTGGGGGCAGAACACTATTATGGGAGGGTCTTTATTTGGCACAAGCAATCAGTGTAACCTGGTTATTTGTACACTCAATGAATCCCCAACAATAAAAAAAATAAATAAATAGAAAATATTTCCTCTAGAAAACCTGAGGATCAATTGAGTCTGGTGAGGAAAGTTATTCAATGATCTGTAGAAGAGACAAGAATATAAAGGGAAGAACATTTAGTGATGAAAAAAAAAAAAAGAGGTTCCTTGTGAAGAATATTCTATTAATAATCCATCAATGAGAATTTAAAACATTTTCCAAGCACTTTTGTTCTAACCTTATGACACTGAAGCCTGGATGCTTCCCAGACATTCTAGGAAAGATTACTTAGGGTTGCGCATTGTGTGCTAGAGTCTGAAATTGGTCTGAGATCATAATATGGCTGTCATTTTGGTCCTGCTAAACCAGCAATCTACCGTTCAAGTATTTACTCAAAATAGCTTTTGCCAAGATCACTATATAATATAAGGATTTTTACCAAGATCCTTAAGAATCCAAAAATAACAAAGCAATACTGCTGAAAACTGTGCTGTGAATTAGATCACATTGTTATTGCAAGGGGATGGTTTTCTGAGAAAGTGGTTCATACTGCTAGAAGAGAATGCCCAAGGCATTCTTCCTATGAGAATAATGTTTCTGTAGGGACTATTTAAAACTTTAGCTAAGATATTCCTCTAAAGAACTTATTGCTTTCAAGGGACAATCAGAGCCATATCATTTAGAAATTGCCATTGTCATAAATGACTCAGAAGCCAATAGGACTTTTTCTCTGGGAAAAAGAAATCTAAAGAAGAGCATAATCTGTGATCAGTCACGGGAGTTGTGAGCTAGGTATGCATCCTGAGGGCCAAACCTGATTAGACCAGCTGCAAAATGCTGGGTGAGGTTAAGATTTGAGACACTGTTAAGGGCTGATGGGTCTGAGGCATGAACTGTGCGCTCACTCATTCGACTTTAATTTTGTTTTGTTTCATTTTGTGTTCATCAGCCATACGGAAATTGTTTGCTAAAACTGATGTATTTCAAGTGTTTTAAATTGTCCTATTGAATTATCATTCTACAGAGGAAACTCTTTATCCAACAACAACATTTGTAAGTTGGAATTAATTTATGAATTGTAGAATTTTTACCCACAGGTTCTCATTAGCACTTCTTCTCGTCCTTGAGTATGGAGAGCTCTAGCTAGGACGTTAATATAAAAAAATGTAGTAATGCTTACATAAAGCTAACAATGAAAATCTACATAAACCAGTCGTAAAGAGAGGACTATACAGTGCTAGAGTAGGAAAGTAAAGCTCCAAGATCCCAAGGAATATCTAGCAGTGTAATTTTGCTAGTCCAGTCTATCAATAACATCATTCGAGAGAAACGTGCTAATTACATGAATAGATCCAGTAGGCTAAGTTTCCCTATGAATATTTTTCTGTGTAACATTTTAAAATTTATTTTATACTCAGTATTGACTCAAGCAGACAATGGAGTGAAAGTGGTCACTTCAGGAAGATCAGTGGAAGATGTCACCTTGACTTCATATGGTGACTCTCTAATTCAGAAGGAACTAACCTCTCTAATTCTGAAGAAGTATTAAATTGGAGGAAATCTACATTGTCCTCTACATGTAACTTTGCTGTGGTCACCTGCTTTTTTCTTCTCATATCTGCCTTTGCAGATTAATGAATTACACCCTCAAGGCAGAACAGGGATCCACGTAAAGTGGGTGTTTTCTGTTTATCACTATGGCCTTTAGAAATTTGTATTCTGCTCTCCAACAAAGGATCAATAACTAGAATGGTGCTTGTCTCACACTGCCATTATCCCTTGCACCCTGAGTTGAAAGATGCTAGGGGAGTTTGCTGGAATTTTTTTCTTATTGCTTCTGGCATTAGTGCATGAGAATGATTTTCTCATTCCTTGGGCCTCCCTATAAAGGATTATCTGCATGAACGACACTCTGGAGTTGTGCAATGCAATAATTGCATGGCTGTATGTGGCCCCACTAGTTTCCTTCAGTTGTAGCCTGTGTAATATTTGACCAATGTTGTTTTAAGCTCCCATGTGTCCTCTAGTGTAATTGCTGGTAAAGCTTTTCCCTACTGTAAGTTTTCTTAGTGCATCTGTTAAGTATTCAGGAAGAGAGTCTGGATAGTTCCTGAAAGTATAGAACCCTGTGTCTTATCTTCCATCTTCAAACATCTCCTGGCCAAACCCCACTGTCATGATGCTGCGATCTTACTGGTTTCCGTGTGGTGATGCTTCCCCTTAGGCTCTGGGCCAAGTATTAAAACGAGAAAAGACACTTTATAGTCGACAGTTCTTGCACTGATCTAGAAGATGTTCTTCCTTGGTCTGAATCAGCATGTTGTTTTTTCTCTGGGGAGCCACTCCTGGCCTGCTCTGTGTGGTGGACATTCTGGGTTCTCTTCTTTACCCTTCACTGCTGCCAGGCACTCAAGTGATCAGTCAGAGTTTACAACCCACTAATAATGGCAGTTGGTTCAAGATTAAATACATCAGATGGAATAACTCAGGTTTGGCCCTAGGAGTCCATTTATTGTCTCTGGGATAAAAATTCACCTTTTATTCAGAAGCCATAAGCAATAAAAATTATGCAAGCCTGGAGTTTGTAGTATTATTTTCGTCAGCCATATGAAAGAAACACATTGTTGCATGAAGTAAAAATAAATACAGAACTATGAAATTTTTAAAAAGAAATTAAGGCCCAGCTTATGAGAATAGCAACAGTTTTCCGTAACTGTTTATGGCTCTAGGTCTTGCAGGGCCTTCAACCCACTCTGTGGATTTCCCACTTATGGGAGAGTTAGATTTCTATCATTTGCTAACAGAAGGATCATGACTAATGCTTCCTTTTTTACTTCTGAATAGCACAGCTGATATTCAAAATTTAAATAAGCCTTTGATAACGTTTCTGAAATAACAGTACAGAAATAGAAGTAACATTGAAATCGATAGCTTGGCTTACCTGTCATAATCCCCTCATTATCCTGCAGTTAACTTCATCTCCTTGGCCAGGATCCCAACATCAGAGGACTTACCTGTCCACTAGAGAAGCTTGAAGAGCCTTCCAAATGCCACACCTGAACCCCCTCTTCTGCATCACCTGCTACAGCCACCTGCCTTGGCTCCAAGTACCTGTGGCTTCAACGCTCTGGACCACCTCTCATTCTTCACATTTACCATGAACTTCTGTGCCTCAGCTCATGCTGCTCCTCATCCTTGACATCTTTTTTCTTAGCCTCACCCATTTCCTACCTTTGAAAACCACTCCACCTACAAACACAGCTTAGAAATAGCACATCATTTTCCCTAACTCTGGCCTGTGTCTTTCTTCTGTATTCTTACAGGACATAGCCGTGCCTCCATCTCCTCCTTTACTTTCCTTCTGCATTTCCCTGGGGCTTTTTCTGTCTGTTCCACTGGTCAGTAAGTTTCTGGGAGCAGGGAACATGTGTGGCAGTCTTTCAGTCCAAAAGAAAAGCTTCGATCTGTCTTTTTGTTGTTAGTGCTTGACACGTTGCCTTTAATGCCATTGTCCACAGCTTTGCAACCAAGTAATTAGGCAACATCTCTGGCTCCTGCCTCTGGATTTCTCATTTTAGTAGAAATTTAAAATCATTTATAATTTTAGTGTGGCAAAGAACTAGGATATCCCTCCCACTGAAGTTGATTGTGTCACAAATGTTCTTTCAGTAAAGGTAGGTTTTCTCCTAAGAAGGTGTACATGGCATCTGGGGTTCTTCTCTCACCAGAGGCACGGCCCTACAAAGTCCGTGGGTGTGGATTGGTGGCATGGAGGATTTTGCCACATTTCTGCTCAGCTTCTCTGGGGACCCTCCAAATAAAACACAGGATCCAAACACAATGCACGTCACATGGGTACATCCCACCAAGACTTCACAGACCATCACACACCAGACACTTGCCATCCGCACATGGATACCTACACACAGTGTGCATTGCACACACACGCACACTAGGAGTAGAATGGGTTGTGGCATTTTTGAGACACAGTGTCAACAGTTATCAAGAAAGATGTAGGCTACAATGGTCGTGGAGTTATTTAAATGGAAACTTCGAAATAGAATAAAATCAGTAAATCTGTCTTTTTAGTCTTAATTCCCTCTGGTTCAATCCAAATCTTTCCCTTCCAATCCATCTTGTTTCTTTTCTATGTTTAAAAAGGACTTGAACTTTTTCACTTCTGTTCTTTCATTTATATTGTTTCTTCAAATACGTTCCCTCATTGTAAACCCTTAAAAAACAAATCCAATTGCCAGGGTCTTGCCCCAAATAGCTTACCTAAGTTCAGCTATTTCTAAAGATCTCATTTTACTGGAAACTGAATTCTTACGGTGTGAATTAAATACCCATTTAAATGACACACAATGTCCTCAGGTTATAGCAATTTTATTATAAGGCTATAAGATTAGAACCTATGTCTTGTATTTATACACTTGGTGCTTAATGTGGTGCTGCACACATGCTAGTTGCTCAAGACATCCGTGAGGACAAGCACTCTGTAGAAGAGGAACAGGCAGCCTCTGCACCGCCCCCTCTGTCGTGCTATGTAATCTGCTGGCCCTTAGCCACAGGGTCTTCCTTCTTCAGACACCCTCTTGGAGGAGAGGTTATTAAAGCCATAAACCCAAGATCATAAATAACTTTCCCAAGTCCCAATAAATCTGTATTTGATATGAAGCATGTTATTTTTGAGAGGAGGCCCAATTTCTTTGGAAATCACATAGTAAGAAGCAAGGGAGGCATCTTCCAGGGAATCACACAGTGGTTCCACGTAAGGCTCTTGTCAGTCCTCACTCAAAACCTCGCACGCTGGCCAATCAGATATCACCGTCCTGGTGGCTTCAGTCCTCAGCACAGAAACCTTATTTTCTTCCTCTCTTGGGGCCTGAGTATCCACTGCCCAGAAGTCATTTTTCTTGAAGATCTCATTTTTAACATCAGTGTAGGAAAAATAATATTTTAAAAAGCCATTTTGTCCCTGAACAAGATTAAGATAAATCAAGTGTTTTTTCTCTTTGGTTTTCTCTACTTGTTTTTAGCTTCACTTGGACTTCCCTGGTGACCCTATGATAATAGGCACAGCTTCCTAAGACCGAGGAATAGAGACACATTTAATGTGTTAGGTTACAAGAACATTGATTTCTAAAGCCCAGATAGTTTAGCTAACTCTGGAACGATGCATGGGCTCTCTGAATGGACCCATTGCTGTCAGTGTTGTCATTAATCAACTCTGGGAGCACTTTACCAGTCTCTGAGCCTGAATCTTCATGAGTTTCATACTGTTTGTTTTAGGAAAAAGACTATCAAGTTATGCCAACTTCACAATCAGGAAAAAGTCAAAATGTTCCTAATTTATTTTGAAATATCACAGACCATTTTTCCACATATTCATTGATTTAACAAGTATTTACTAAGTAGAAACTTGGTGCCTAGAAGGTGTAGATCAGAGGTGCCCTTATGTTTGCAGGCGTCTGGGCAAATTGTTTTCTGTATAAACTATTTGAGTTTAAAAAAATCAGTATGTGTGAGCAGCATCTGGCAACTCAGTCTCATGCCACTCCAAAAAAGAGACACTATACTATCTAACCTCTCTCTGACCTCCTCCTCCCAGAGTCCCAGAACCCAGGCTTGGTCATATGACTCCAGGACAACTACATCTACCCAAATGGATTGCTGACCCTAAATGATCTTTGGCACTGGAGTTGAACTTAAGAAATTCCCAGGAACAAGTGTGGAGTGGCCTTATCATTAGAGCCTGGGTTCTAGGTGCCCTTTGCCATGGGTATGAAGTTGGTGTGGATATTGGTGACTAAGTCATCATCTGTCTTAAGAAAAATCTCCTGTTTTGTGGAATGTTCTTCTAACTCTTCCTGCCATGTAAATTGTAGCTAAATGTATCTTTATAAAATGTTTATTATAAAATTTTACAAATAGGTGGCCAACACATAGAGAATATTTCGTAAAGTGTTGTAATGAATACTTTATAAATAAAGGTACATTAAGGTACAATTTCCCATTTTCCTATGTGTGGAGATTTTAGGGGTGACTTTTGGGACCCCTTATATATTGAGATGTAATATAACACTCAAGCGTCACAGATACTATGACAACGTTATATGTGTGGTATAGCGCAAAGTCAAAGAAAACTGGTCAGTATTTGATCAATCTAAAGAAATAAATAGAAATGTACTTATTCTGAAGTTGGACGTTCATGGTCATGAGATGTCATTTAAAAATTAAGAAAAAAATTTTTTTGATTTGTCAGGTGACTCAGGGGTCTATAGAAACTTCTGCTTTCTAAATTGATGATCATATGTGGATCACACTAGAAATAGCAAGGGTTTGGATGTACAAAACTTGTATTTGTATTCTAGTTCTATTCACCACTTACTCGCTGCATGGTACTGGAGATAATAACTTCAGTGATCCTTAGTTTCTGCATCTGCAAAATGGGAATTTATTAATATTTTACTAGGTTGCTTTGAGGTATAAAGAACAGATTTGTACATAAACCCAAATTTATGGCAATGAGATTTATTTGTTCTTAGATTACAAAAAAAAATTTAAATAAAATTGTCCACTCAGTCTTGCAGAGAACACTTTCCTATGAGCAGTAAGCATAGAACCCAGAATGTTAGATTCCAGCCCTCGCAGTGGAAATTCTTGCGCCACCAGGAAAGGTGGGCTTGAAGGTGGAGATATGCGTTCTGCATGCTGCCCCTGAAGGTGATGTGGTCTCCCATCCAAGTACTAACCAGGCCTACACCCTACTTCACTTCCAAGATCAGAGGAGATAGGGCGCATTCAGGGTGATACGGTTTCTACAGCTTTAGACCTGAATGAAAGGCAGTGTAGGATCAACAGTTGTGTGAGCGTCCAGGCCCTCCTCTGTCTTAGCCAGTTTGAACTGCTATCACAAAATACCATTGACTCATACACTGAGTGGGTTAAACAACAAATATTTATTTCTCAAAGTTCTGGAAGATATAATCTGAGATCTGGACAGTCTCAGAGCAAGCTGCCTCAGAATCTGGCTGGTGAAGGTCCCCTTCCTGGTTGCAGATGTGTGTTTACACAGCAGAGAGAGAGGGCCATGGTCTTTTCCTCTTCTTATAAGAACACTTATGCGCGAGGGCTCCATCCTTATGACTTCATCTAAACCTAACTGCCTTCCAAATGGCCCACCTCCAGAGATCATCACACTGGGGAATGGAGGAGGGCACAAACATTTCGGTGACAGCACTCAGTGTGTAAGTACAGAGGCAGACCCAGAGGACTGAAGGTTTCTGGAAACCAGAGGAGTCAGAGGAAGATGTCATTATTAGATTTCTCTTACCAGACATCAGCAAACCTCCCTCAGTACCTGCCTGTGACTGTGGAGAACAAACACGTCCCCACAGAGCAGTGATCTTGGGGCGTTAGTCTGCCCAGACATCCCAAGGGCCCCCTGTGCTGCGACCCCAACCCTGGGGGGCACAGCAAGGCCTAAGCTTGCAGGTGGGGCAGGCACAAGGGATGGAGCCACAGATGCAAAGCAAGACTCTGGTGAGGATTGAAATTGAGATCCCTGTCATGTGGAGGGAGGTCACTCTTGCATTAAAAAAAGAAAAGTTCGCTTAAATATTGGCCAAACAGCAGAAATTTCATGTACAGAGCCCTGGTGTCCTTGGGCTCAACTAATATAAATTCTTCCTTAATAGTGGAGGGAGCAGAGGCCCAGGATGCTCTCTGAGCCCACTCCATGCTCCTACCCAGGCTTCTAGCCACAGTTTCTCCTAACCCTATGTGAGAAGTACCCAGCACATCAGCTACAGGCACTGAGAGCTCTGATATCAAGAGCCAGTGATCCACAGTCGAAGATAAGCCGTAATTAGGCAGTCAGGAGGTGAGATAAGTTCAGAACAAGGGATTGAAATTAGGTGCAAAACTTCGGTAAGGAGAGATGGCGAGAGAGCAGAGGCTAAACCAAAACCACAAAGGCGGGAACAGAGACTGTGTTTAGGGAACACGGAAGAAGCTAATGGGGCTCAAAGTGAGGGCGTGCTCAGGGAAGGGTTCCTAGAATACTGGGAAACTCAGGGAGTAAAGGAGTCCTCCAGAGAACATATTCCCACCCTGGGGTTTGCCTCTCCGCCCTTGCCCTGCACAGGGGCTGCGTCACAGCAAAGACATTAAGAAGAAGCCATTTTTTCAGCACTTCTAGATTTTGCAAGTTGGAAGCCTACGAGCAAAAACACTAGGAAATTTAGAGAAATGTTTTGCACACTTGTATAGATAGGGCCACTGTTTTGGAATAGAAACATTTTCTTATAATAAGTCTGCACAGAGAAACAGATGGAGGAGATAAGTATCGGGCTTTTGCCTCCAAATTTGTCAGCCAAGAGAGAAGGAAATTGGAGCTGTTAGTTATGGAGGCTTCCTTAAATCCAGGCCCTCACTAAATTTCTGCGGTTAAGTTACTTCCTTTTTTTTTTTTTTTAAGAGATCCTCCATTTTCTAAAATCACAAACATTTTGGAAGAGAAAACCCCTTTAAAGGAAAAGAAAGGAAACTATCAGTTTTTTATTGAATGGCTCTCCCAGACTTATTTGCATCAAACATTCATAAAAACTTTCAGGCAGGTATTTTTACCATCTCTATTTTACAAGAAACAGGCTCGGCCTTGAAGTGGTTTGTCTCGTATCATACAACTTTTAAAGGGCCTAACTGCAAATCCATTGGCTGCCTGGATCCACATTTAGCACTTCTACAATCTGATCTTTCAGGCTGTGGGCTTACTCTTTCCAAGAAGAAAGATGCAGTGGTGGGAAAAGGACATAAATCTGTACCTAGAGCCTCAGGTTGGCCCAGATCTTCAAAGCCCATGCCCGTAGTCAAGGTAGGAGTCAACTTGACAGATGCAAAAGGTCCTGGGGCCCTAGCCCTGTCCCTCAGCAAGAACTTCACAACTTCCCTGGAAAGGTTGGACTTTTAGCATACTAAGAGTTATGGGGAAAATAATGGTCAAAATAAACATAAGAGAAGGGTCCTTAATTCCTAGGACTTGGGGAGTGGTATGAGGTCCACTGAACTTTCAACCTGTGCTTGTGTTATGGTGTGAAGGGATCATGGTTCCATTAGCCATCTGGAGCCAGGAGGACAAAGGGATGGAGTCTTGTTCCTACAGGATTGGGGCACCCTTAGGCTTGTCCTGGGTTGCCAAAACTCTCCTCCTACCCACCACCCCCCCTCCACCCTCCAACGTGGTATAACACAGCTCCACCCAGTGCTTGCCACAATCATGTCTGTCTTACCAAACTTAATTGAAACCATCTGTTGACTTGCCTGGCTATCTCTTGGTGGCTGCAGTCTCTGAGAAGTCTAGGACAGTAGAGACTAGACATCCCCTGCGTTTAGCAGGATGCCTGATACACAATGACGCTCATTGGTACGTCAAGGAGTGAATAACTGGATTAATGAGAGTTTTCTTAGGAAAACATTAAGGGTGCAATAGCATGGATAGTGTTCTAGAGAATAAAGTGCTGTGGCTGTGTGGGCAACTGCAAAGGGCAAGGCAGCTTAGGCGCTAACTAGGCCAAATTCATGTTTTGGGGCGGGGGACTGCCGTGATCAAGCCATGTTCCCTTCCCTCCAGCCCTGTGAATACACAGCAGGAATCAATAATGAAACTGACTCATTCAGGAATGTGATGCTTCAGGGAGGCCAGGCAGGGTTCTAAGGATGAAGGATTGATGAGGAAAAGACACCTGCCACAGGAGTAGAAGTCGCTCTGTCCCTCTTCTTCCCGGAGGCCAGCTTGTGTCAGCCCGTGTCCTGCCCTCTCTGAGCCTGAGACACACGCTCATGTCACCCCCTCACCTCTGGGAGGGCTGGATGGGAATCTGCTCACGGCTCCCCTCCACACCACTGCTGCCCGGGAGCCTTAGTCAGCCTGCGTGGGTGTTGTTTATCTCTTTGTCCATTCCCCAGTCCAGGACCCAGTCTGTTAAATGAAACAGGGTGGTGCAGAGCTGCGGCCACAGACAGAGTGTTTTCTTTCCTTCACACCTCTTTCCTCTTAACCTTTTGTCTCTTTGCCCTTTTTCTCCAGATTTCTTGCCACAGTCCTCTCACCATGTGTCTCTCTTTCCCTGGCCGTTCCCTGAGAGGCCTGAGCAATGCTCTGTGTTCATTGCATCTCTAGACAAATGACTGTTGCCTCCCCTACTGTCCCTGTGACAACTGCGGGGCAATACCCTATTTCCTCTAAATAGCTATGTGACTCCAGGGACTCCTAAACATTTCTGAGCCTCAGTGTAGTAATTTATAAAATATGATTGCAAAAGCTGCCTTCAGAGCCTGTTGACTGTGGGGAATGTAAGGAGAAGGGCACCCTGAAAGCTCTAGAAACTGCATCACAAGAAGATAACAAAGGCATTATCATTTCTTAAAGCACCAGAGAGAAAAGGCGGAGAGCTGCCAGGTCCACCGATGTCTGCTCCCTCCATGCACCCCTGCGGGCACCACTGCCATCTCTTCTCCTTTCTCTCTCTCCATTGTCCTTCCTACTTTCCATTCCTTTCTACTTCTGCCCTTGCTCCAGGAGCTCTTTGAGGGTTGTTCTGCCCTGACAAGGTGCACTGTTAGGGACTCTTCTCTTCTGCATGCCAGGTTGGCCTGCAGTGGCCAGTGAGACCCAGAAACCCAGCGTAGCTCCTCACCCACTTCCCCTACCCTTACTCCCTAGATGCACTGCAGTGACCCTAAGGAGAAGGCACTCTAGGGGCTGAAGCCAACCAGAGGAAGTGCAAAGGACCACTAAGCTCAAAATTCATCTAGCTGAGTAATTGGAGAGCCGCATAGCTTTTCCTGGATGCGTCTCCCATCCTTATTTTGCTTCTTTTCCTTTGTGGCTCACAGAGGAGTCTCCTGATTTGCATTCTGCAGGGAATGAGGGAATGCCTATGTGCTCCACCCTGTACTTGGGCTGGTCATTCTCCAACAACAGAGTCTCTATATGGCAGACTCTGTGACCCATAGGCCATCAGAGGACCCGATGTCATCAGATGATGGAGAAGGAAGCAAGAAGAGAATGAATCTACTACAGACCAAGCATGAGCCTCAGATGTGCGTTTTCTCTTTTTCAGTCTGTATCTAGCTCTCCAGAATACCATGTCCCCCAAGGGAACATGCTCCTCTGTTGCTCAGGTAGGCCAGACACTCGGGAAAGTCATCCAGCATCACCTTTTGAGGACCTTTCAAGTCAGGATGCAACTTTGTCTTCAACCTTTTTATCCTCACTTTTCCATCATTCAAAAGATACAAGCCCTGGAAATACCTCTGTGATATTCTGAAACCAAACCTAGGACAAGTTTTCAGCAGCTTCTGAAGCCAAGTCTTCTGCCATCTCAGACTCGGAGGTACCGGGAGCAAAAGAGCTTGTTTGTTTTGAAGTCCCAGCTTAGAGCCCCCAAAATTCCAGCAGTGTGCATTTGTATGGGACAACTTTTTTTTTTTCCTATTTGGTATGTTTCCAGTTCCTCAAGGTATTTTTCTTCAAATACTTTGTGAAATAAATTCACTCTGTAAATTTTAACAAATAAATATTGAATCCTTAGTGTGTTTGAAAACAAATGTTTCAAATCAAGGCTTTGAGTGGATAATGGTTTATAGACTCACCTTTTCCCCACTTTCCTCACAGAACCATCTTCAATTTCCTATGAAAAACTGGGAAAGTAAACATCAGCATATTCATTTAATTTCCCTTTGGCTCACCAGGCCTTGTTTCTAGAAATATCTCTGATTCCCTCTGACAACTCCACTATCTTTCTATTTCCCTAATCCTGACATCATTCTTGAACCTTCCCTCTTAGCCCTCTCTGTTTAAATCATGACATTTTTCAAATTGTCTCAACCAGATTAACTCCTCTTTTGATAGTTTGTATAAGATGATGTTGGGGGGGTGGAGGGAAGAGAAAGGGAATTTAAATTTTGTCCCTTAAAAACTCTGCCTTTAGCTTAGGAGTACATGTGGACCTACTCATTCACTTGGCATACTCACTCACTGCTACATAAATTTACATGACTCATAAGTAAATCTGCAAGTTGCTTTTCTTTGACATGTATACAACCTCCAGATTCTTCTTCAGGACCCTCTTTCTCTTCCTCCATTTCTCTCTTTTTAGAAAGGATTTTTCTCATACTTCTGGTAGGACTTACCCTGTCTTCTGGAGGACTAAGCCACTTCTGGGACCCAATTCTTCTCTTAGATTATTGTCTATGAGTCGAGCAGTTGGAAACAATAGTCTCTGAGGTCCCTTTTGTAAATCAGAAAGGTTAATAGAGAATGTGATACATTAACAGAGCTGTCATGAGGAAGGACTAAGGGGAAACCAGGCTGTAACAGACATACGCTTTGGGGATTGTATAGGGAGAAAGCAGAAGAGAACCAAGAAGGGGAGTTAGAATTTAGAGCAAGGCATTAAAATACCTGAAGATATTGTTGTCCCTCCATTTCTCAAGGCCTTTAAATGGGTCTCTGGAACTTCACAACAGACACAATCTAGTGTCCTGTGTCCTGTGTTCTTTGATGTAAATGGTACAGTGTGAGCACCTCCGGCACCACAACTGGGGTTATCACATAATCCTGATGGTCACTAGTCTCAGAGATAATTCCACTGGGGTTTGACTTTGTGACTTTTAAGGATCTGGTCAGTCTGAGGAGAAAGGAGAATTATTAGTAAATGTCTGGGTGCTGATTTTGCAATGTGAGCAAATGTCCACCTGGACTGGGGAGGGGGATGCACTCCTTTCGCTGATACAGCCTGCTCGCATTAATGGAAGATTTGGGGGCAGAACTCCAAAGCAAATCTCTGAACGCTCCTGCTGGACCTACTGTGGCTGTGTGACTAGAGAAGCAACACTGCCTTCTGCACCAGGCTGTCAGTTGGGGATGGCCTGTGGGTGGAAGAGATGGCACAGCATGGCTTGTCACACCATCTATTCCCTCCATAAGGTGACACCTCCACGTTATCTTGTGGTTTTTAGGTATCAGAAAGCCACAGATTCAGATTTTTTATCCTCTATGAACATGAAAGTTTAAAATATTAATCACATTCAGGGTGTAGTAAACTCGGGACCATGTTTTAGTCATTACTGTGCCCCAACAGTGACTAGAACCGAACTTTGTGGGAAGCAGATAGTCAGGAAATTATATGTTAGTTTCCATCATGATGGTAATGAACATGATGAAGATGAGTGATACAAAATAGTAAAGCGATTTACAAATGAAGTCTATATATAGAAAGTTATATGAAGCTAGTTATCTTGGTGTATTTGAATCTCAGAACTGGAGGGCAATAAAACCTTTCAGGGCCAGACTATGAGCTTGTGGAGAGTGGTAACTGTGTTTTATTCACCTCCATGTTCCCCGCCCTTATCATAGAACCTGGCCAGGAATATGTGCATAATGTTGTGACTGTGCATTTTGCGCACAAAAACACTGAGTAAGCATCCATGGCAAGACAGCAGGACTGACACAAGGCAGGAAAGATGGTACAACATGGGTGCAGTGAGGGTTCCACGCAATGTGAATTGTGTCCCCCAAAACTGGTACCAATCTGAATTGTAGTGTCTTTGACAAACAGTTAAGAAAAGACTCAAGTTTCCACTCTCTTGGGACTTACAGTTTGGAGAAGAAAGTTATACACTATGCCCATTAACCAACAAATAAATAATATAAATTCAAGTAACTAAAAGATCTTTGTAAAAGAAAGATGACGGCATAAACACAGATGCTGTGGGAAGAGCAATTCAGCTGCTGCAGTTGGAGAAAGACTCTCTTAATAAGGTGAACTTTGAGCTAAGATCTGAATTACTAGACAGAGGTGTGCCTGTATTAGCTTCTTTCATCCTTACACAATGCTCTTGCTCGATATTAGCTCCACTTCATGTGTGAAGAGATCAAGGCCCCAGAGCCACATGACTAATAAGTGGCTTGAATCTGTGCAACTCCACAACTTCTGTGTGTAAACAAATGTATCACACTGACTCTTGTAGAAGCAGAAAATGAATGGAAGCAGTATTTATGCACCCATAGTCAATTTTAATAAATGTATTTCTGGATGTAGAAATAGTTGCGACAAACTAGACATTTGATATTTTTATGAGATGTCTAGGAGAAAATCCTTAATAGTATTGATGCATGTTACAAAATTGTCTTTAACAATTAAACATTTTCTATTGTTTTGAGCCCAAATAAAGTGATCACTGGAAGCCTAAGGCACAGATAGATTTACGAGAAGTCCAAGAAGTCTGTCCCCAGTACTGATCCACAACGGGGCCTCTACGAGACCTGGATCAAGTCGCTTTTCCTGTCTGGGCTTCAGTCTCAGAATCTGAAAATGGATATGATAATTGCCCTTCAGATTTCAGGGCAATTGTAAGACCCTAATGTCAGAACAATTGTGGCAATGTTTAGAAAAATACAAATAGAAGTATTTTGGACTGTATAAATTATTTTTTCAACATTAAAATGATACAAATAGCAATAGTCAAACTCTTTACATTCACAGTGATTTTATAGCATACGAACTGCCTCCACATCTATTTTTTTCACGGATAACATAAAAGAAGCTTAGAGAGGGAAAACAAGGCTCAGAGAGGGAAAAGACAAGCAGTGCATGGCCTCAGACTCAAAGCTGCCCTGTTCTCTGAGTCTGGCACTCCTGCTACCACGCATATTGATGTTGAAAGGACATGGCCCCAGCTGGATTTTTAACAGACATTATTACATTAATATCTTTAAGTATCTTAATTAGGTCTTGCAGGAAGGAAAATAAATTATTTGATCACCAAAACAGTCTGAGTATTCCAACTTGAAAGAGTGTCTGTTTCAGATCACTACACAGGGTGGTGGCTCCATTTGGTCAGGAAATGTCACTATAGCGAGTGAATGGTGAGTAGCAGGGGGTGCTGGGTGAAGCCCCCAGCCTGCGAGGAAATGGGACTGTATGTGCTGTGAGCACCCAACACCTCCTACAAACACTCCCACGGCCACCAGTGTTGGAGTCAATTAAACCTTAAATTCATCATCTTTAGCAAAGAAAGAGAACAGCAAACAGTTGCTCTCTCATGGCTAAACACCCCTCAGATTTGCTGGCCTTTGATTTATTGGAAGAAACCTGCTGGGAAGAACATACTGTGTAGCTGATTAATGTCAGCTTCTGTCATCAGTTTCCACTTAGATTCTTGGCCAGCCCTGACATCTCCTCCCTTAAGGATCCAGAAGAATTTGAGGGCTGATCCAAGAGCTTTACTGGCATGGGATTTGCAGAATGCGGTGTTTGCAAAATAAGGAAGATGAATGGAAGTGGAATCCCATGTTCTCCACTGGACTTGTTTCCTTAATTCGTTTCTCTAGAGGCCCAGATCCATGCCAGGACCACACCAGCAAGGGGGCAGAAGGAAGTGTGTTCCCAGGCTCCGGTACAGATGTCTTGCATTTCCTGCGCTTCTTTATGTGCTGCCTCCTTGGAGCTCATCAAACTGGGAAGGGGTCGAGAAGGAATGCCCAAGGGAGCTCCATCAGAGCCCCCACTGGGAATCTTGGATGAAGAGAGGGTACCATCATCCAGCTGAGGACAAGAAGACCCTCTGCTCCCCAGGTCGGGCTCACCAAGCTTTATGTTTCACAGGGTCATGCAGCACAACCTTTTCTGCAATAGTCAACTATTATGTGATGACGTTAAATTGAAAGCAAACAGAATTCTGCACACGTGTTCTTGTTTCTCTGGTCGAGGGAAAGCTCACCATTTGATTTTTTTTATATGATAAAGCTACCTTTTCCCCTCTCTCTAGTGTGTAAACAACCTAGGAAAAGATGATAATTTTAACCAGACCCTGAACCTCCTCCTCCTGAACACACTCTTGGATGCAGAACAGAAGAGAAAATTAATTCAATTGAGATATAAAAATCTGTTCTGATTATCTATTGATGTTTAAATGCTCACAAAACTTAATGTCATAAAATAACATTTATTATAGCTAACAATTTCTGGGAGAAAAAGGTGTTAGGCGATTCTGGCCTGGGATCTCTTAGGTAGGTGCAGTTAAGATGTAGAAAAGCTGGGGCTGTACGGAAGTATGTTGGGGTTTGCTGGGGCAACTTTCTCTCTCTCGCTCTCTCTCCAAGTTTTTGGGCCTTTCAATGTGGTCTTTCCACCAGGGCTAATTTGGGCCTCCTCAAAGCATGGCAACCTCCAAAAGTCAAACTGCTTACACGATGACTGATGGTTTCAAGAATATTTTCTGAGTCTAATTATTTTTATTTTTTAATATTTTAGTTAAAGAATTAGAAAGAGCTTTAAGATTATTTTTAAAAGATTGTTTACTTCCTTATTCTTTTATCAATCAATTCTAAAGATCGGATAGGAGATTGGACCAAATTATTTCTAAATTTCATTTGACATGTATTTGCCTAGAATTCTGTGGGGTATTGTTGCTAAATGTGTCATCCTTAAACAAGAGACAGTAAGAATAGTACCTTGGTTGTTGCTCACTGAAATGTCAGGCGCTGTTTTACATATTGTGCATAGATGGAGTAGCCTAATTATTGTGAATATGCTAAAAGTAGGCATTGTTATTTCTCTTTCACAGATGAGAAAGGTTGAGTGTCTTGCCAAAGTGATGCAGCTGCAGGATTTGAACCCAGGCAGTCTGATGCAGGATTGCCCTTTGAAGCATTATACTAACCTACCTTCTCCAAAAACATTACAGTCCAGTGGCTTCACACTTACATCAAAGAGAATGTTTTGCATGTTCTTTTGTCTGCATTGCAGGGACTAAGATCCTTAGACAAGCAGGTGACTATCTAATTATGGAACAGACCACATGTGACAGTATCTATGTAGGGGATGCGGGAAAAGTCTGAGGAGAGGTCGGAGCAATCCTGGTGTTGAGAAAGGAATCCTAGTGGGGTAAGAGACACAGCGGGGCTCTAAAGAACAGACAGAAGGGCAGCACCTGTGGCTCGGTGGGTAGGGTGCCAGCCCCATATACCAAGGGTGGCAGGTTCGAACCCAGCCCCAGTCAGCTAAAATAGCAGTGACAACTGCAACAACAACAACAACAAAACAGATGGGCATTGTAGCAGGCGCCTGTAGTCCCAGCTACATGGGAGGCTGAGGTAAGAGAATTGCCTAAGCCCAAAAGTTGGCGGTTGAGAATTGCTTAAGCCCCCAGAGAATTGCTTAAGCCCCCAGTTTGAGGTTGCTATGAGCTGTTATGCCATGGCACTCTACCCAGGGTGACAGCTTGAGACTCTTGTCTCAAATAAAATAAAATAAATAAATAGTTTAGAATTCTGTTGCCGATTTTTAGGAGCACCCTATACAAATCACATGTCAGTTTATTCATCAATTCATTTATTCATTTCTTTACTTAATAAATTCTTACTACCTCTGAGCCCTGGGCGCTTGCTGGGAACACCCTGGTGAGCAAGTCACGCGTGGTCCCTCCCTCCTGGATCTTACCACACACTAGCAGCAGCCAGAGCTGAGGGCCATGGGGATCCTCTTGCATCTTACCTCCATTTTCATAATCCTTGGCCCCATTTTGGTCTCCAAATCAGGGCTGGGCCCTAAAGTGGGCAAAGAGAGTCATCTGTCCTTGGAAGGTAAAGGTGAGGACACAGAACAAGTAGCTTCCATCTAAAGATAGGAGAAACACTGTCCTCTTCTCCCCCTCAGGGTGACCACTTAATGGCCAGGACCCCAGGAAAGCCACTGCAGTTACTGTTAGAAGAGGAGCCCCTTCTTTCAGGGCTAGAACTGGTGATGTCATTGGCCATGTGGCAAGGCAAGTCCTCCTGGAACCTAAAATGTCAACTCTTTCAGGTGCTCCAACTTTTTTCTGTTCTTTTTTTTTTCTTCTTCTTGAGACAGTCTCACTTTGTCACCCTTGGTAGAGTGCCATGGCATCACAGCTCATAGCAACCTCAAACTGGGGGCTTAAGCAATTCTCTTGCCTCAGCCACCCAAGTAGCTGGGACTACAGGCGCATGCCACAATGCCTGGCTATTTTTTGGTTGTAGTTGTCATTGTTGTTTGGCGGGCCTGGGCAGGATGTGAACCTGCCAGCTCTGGTGTACGTGGCCACTGAGCTCCCTAGCCACTGAGCTACAGGCACCGATCCAGAATTCTAAACAATTTAAAATGGAAATGGATTTCCTGCTTCTCCCCCACCCCCACCAGAAAAAGAAAAAAAAAAAAAAAAAAAAAAAGAAAGAAAAGAAAAGGCAGTCTGAAGTGAGAAAGAGTTCTATGTCCAGAAATCATGGCTTTTTCCTGGGTGGTAAAATCCACCCTTCCTTTTAGAGGCATGGAGTAAGTTTTATTGAGACATTTAAAAGACCAAACAATATAAAATTGACTACACTTAATTTGGAAACCTCCTTTTCCATGAGCTAGGAACTCAGGGTGAGTCTCTTTTGTAGAAATCGAGTTCTAGACTCATTACAAGCATACGGCTGCAGACACTCTGTTGGAAGCATCCTTGCAGGTTACCAAGATCAACTGGATGTGATTTTACCATTGCCAGCAGGTGGCCTAATTTGAACGACCCAATAAACAGAAGAATCTCATAATCTTCTGTGATAGTTGCTCTCTTGTCATATAGTCCTTACTGTAAGAAAGGATTTCCCATAAAGTTGTGATCTCCTGCTGAGAAATATTACAACAAACTTTGGCCACTTTCAGAGAACTACAGTAGAACCTGCATAGCTGACCACCTGGCTACTGACCACCTCCTTAAGCTGACCTAAGTTTCATAGACCAGACACGCACCATCTATATGTATCTGTACAGTAGGCCTAGTCCCTCATCTTGACCACCTCTGTATGTTGACCAGTTTGCTACAGTCCCTTGTGTGGTCAACTTACAGAGTTCTATGGTATTTAAAGAGCATTGAGATCCTGGATAAGAAACTAGTGTACCCCATATATATGTGGAAGAGTGTCCACTAGGGTGTTGTGGCAGTGCTTTCTAAAATGATAGAAAAGTAATTGTTCTATTTGTTTATTTTGCCTGCCTCACTGACTGGGAGACTTGCCCATCTACACCACCTCTATCTGCCCATGATGCAGTCACAACTCTTTATGCTCTGACTGCACCACCAATAACATTGCCTACGCTGCTCCTCCAGGCAGAAATCCCTCCTTCCCTTTTCTACTACCCCCTTCCAGTCACATGAAGACTTTGAAGATCTTTCTTTGTCAAGCTGCTTCCTGCCCCGACTTTGCTAGTTTGCTTGCAGAACTGTGATGTGGCTGAGATCGAATGGGTTTGAATCAGGACTGGCAGGTGTAAAGTCCAAAGGGCACTTTCTCTTACCTGTTTGTTGTTAGGGAAAGTACATAGTCTATATAGTGGCCACATATTTAAGACACTTATAATAATAGCAATTTGAACTAGTTTATGGAATTGTTAGAAAAAATAGATTTGGAAATTGTGCTAAGATTGTGATATCATGTGTGTACATGTGAATGAGTCACTGTAAAATGTTCAGTGAGAGCTGAGGTTTTATTCTCAGACTTACTGGGTGACCTTGAACCAGCCTTCCCCTCTCTTGGCTTCAGTTTCTGGTCCTAGACCAAGGGTTCTTGGCTTTAGGTCCTCAGAGAGGCTTTAGGAGAACCACGAAGACCCTGAGATTGCATGCAGATTTGTGCCTGTTGCATTTTTCCAGATTGAGCGGTCAACAGTTTTCATCAGATTCTCAAAGAAGTCTGAGACTCAAGGAAAGTTAAGAAACTTGAGCCAAACACTCACAAGGTCCCTCATCCCCTCCCCCACTCGAGGTCTGACAGTTTATGTCTCTAAGAACTTTCAGTCCAACATGTTTTTGTAAAACACACAAAAATACATTTTGCAAGAACAAAAAGGGACTATCACAGATGAGGAAACTGAATCCTGGAAGCATGAGGTCAGGTGCCAGATGTTAGGAGCTGGCAGGGACTCTGGAATCCTACCAGGGAGCAGTGGATGGGTAATCATGGAGTCACAGGTCATTTCCTACTTAGATTTTAAAATCTGTGCGGAGTTGTCAATAGCAACTTCTGATAAAAGTCCTGCTCTGAAAATAGAAGACATCTAGTTTTTGGGGTTTTTTTTTAAGTCTGTATTTGGTTGTAATTTTGTAATCTCCTGCCTAGAGGCACAGTACTAGAAGCCCCGGACTCAGGGACACACCAAGCTGTGAGGGAACCCCATGACACACTAATAGGAGAGTCAGCCTTACGGGCAACTGGCTGTCAAGCCGGTGGGAATGTAGAGGACCTGGAGTCAGACTGGCTGGACACCCTCCTTGGTTATTCAGTGTTGAACTGTATAGATTGAAGGAAGGCCTCCAGATGCTTTTTGCTTTTCATCAGGGCATCTAAGCACTGTCCATAAGGGCAGGCCCCATGGAGGGTTGTTTGCATATGTGATCTCTTTTGTTGCTTACAACATTCTTTCAAAGTAGGTTAATGATTCCTCTTTAAAACTGAGAAACCTGTGAATAGGAGTAGAGTGACCTGCTTTGGGTTACCCAGAGAGGAAAAACATATCTAAATAGCTTCACATCTCCTCACTGGCCTGGTGCCTTGAGGGCCTCCTTTGTAGTCCATCTGCCCTCCCCATTACCCAACAAAACTGTCTAATGATTTTGGGAAGGGCACTGGCACCCAAGTCTGCCCAGATCCTGATAACACTGAGCACAGATACTGCTGTAGAAACAGACTTCAGAAAAGAGGTTCCAGGCTAATCTAGTGTGAGCCAGCCTGATGCTGTCTTCACTCACCCCGGGTTCATATTTAGAGCTATTTATGAGATGAGGAGAAGGAAATCAGCCTCAGAGCTTCAGAGGTAAAATGGAGACAGGAACATCCCTGGTCATCACACCTGCGTCTTGGTGAGTTACTGGCTCCTGTCCAGTTCTTGCTCCTGGCTGAGACCATGAGCCCAGCTAACATTGTGGCCTGTTAGCCCAGAGGTAGGTCTCTCCTAGAGAGGTAACAGAGTGGCATGTCCATCCTATGTCCACTTCTGCCTTGTCTGTGGCCTGCAGAAGTGAGGCAATGACGCACCTGAAGAGCAGAGGTGCTCACGTGTAAATAACAAGTCCAGGAGAGATGCGGGGAAGCCCAGACTCCTCTACTGGGTGGGCAACACTTTCTGTAATCTGAATTCAACTCACTTTTTCAACCTAATCACTTATTCTTCCCTTCACATACAATGAGCCATACCTGGCAGAACTGTTCGCCATCACTGCAAACTCCACCTTGGCTCAGGCCATTCTCTCCTCATCACAGCTCTGCCTCCACTACCTTCTACCTCTAATTTGCAAATTGCTCGGAGAACCAGCTTCAGGTCCACCTTCTACAAAGGGCTGCCAGACCCCACAGAGAGCCCCAGTGGGCAGTCCCGCTTCCCCAGGAGGAGAGAGAACCCCGGGCTGCAGACCTATGTGCCCTGCCGCCTCATGGACTGATGCCATGAAGGCTGGGGCAGCGTAGGGCCACCCACAAAAGCCCTCCCATTAAGCCACAAGGAAGCAGCCCAGAGCAGGCTGGAGCAGAGCCGAGAAGTGCTGGCTCCCAGCTCAGGGCTCTCTCTTCCTTTGATGGCTCTGACCATCCCGGGGAGCCTTACAGTGGAGCTTGCTCTGGGGAGATCTGGGTTTCTCTTGCTAAACAACGATCCTGCTCAAATGGTGCTGACAGAATGTTGGGGCCAGGTTGACCGAAACGGCTGTGAAAAGTCATGTGGAAAGACTTTAATGCTCTTTTGGTCACTGGAAAGAAGTGATCTTTTGGTCACTGGGAAAGCTTTTAATGCTCTTTTGGTCACTGGGAAGAAGTGATCTTTTGGTCACTGGGAAGAAGTGATGCTGGGCTCAGATGGAACTTGAGCACAGACTCCCAGAACTCTCCCAGAAGATGTCTTGAAGTAGCAGACGGCAGCAGAGAGGTTGTCAAAGGGTGCAGCTGACAAGGGAGCACTCTCCTGTCTTCCTTCCACACACATCGACCCTTTGTTCTGCTGCTCGTGAGCAATCATGCCTCAGTTCACTAAACCTCTGAACTGGGGTACAGAATTTCGTTGGATGTGTAAATCCTGAAACATCATTCTAACCTGCAATGGAGACTATTAGAAGCAATAGTCCTTCTGACATCAACCTCCAAATGGCCAATTTTCTCATTAAAAACAGGGAATGGACAATTTTAAAGAGATTATTTCCCCCCAAAGATAATAATCTGCAGTTTACCATTACAATATCATTTATTAAGGTCAGGAGTTAGAACAGGTTCTCTGAGAAGCTATTAATTTTTAGCAATAAGCTGTGATGGTGAACTCACGGGCCGGAATGTCAGTATTTTTTAAGACGTGCATTATTCATAGACCTAGAGCCTGGAACCTCCAGTGCACAGCAAGCGGTGGTGCTTTGCTGTGGGACGTGTTGAAGAGGAATGGTTTAGTGGGGTTAGATTTTCTCCTGCTACATAATCACATGGAAATTGATCAGGGGTCAGGAGGAGGTGAACTAAGTGTATTGCATTTTAGGTCCTACTTTGTCCCATTACACCTGGAGAGTAACAGCACAGAGATGAGAGAGAATCGGAGACACTTTGAGTGTCTCTATCCTACTAATCTACTCCAAAGATGACCTCCCGAGTTTTCCTCCCAGTGAGGGAGGATATCTTGGCCTCAGAACACTGTTATTTGAGGCCAGGTCATTCTGTGCTCTGAGGACCGCTCTGTCATTTTCACTTCCCTAGCCTCTACCCCCTAGAGACAACAGCATATTTCAGTTGTAACCACCAAAAATGTCCTTCCAGATATTGTCAACTATTCCCCAGGGTTAGTGTGAGTGACAAAATTGCCCCTGGTGGAGAATAGTTGCAATGAAGCAGACCTGTATCCATTTATCCAGAGCTCCTTGCAGGACAGGGGATGTGCCAGTGACACGTCACCTGTGTTCTAGCAATAACATCCAAAGTTAATCTAAAGTACCGACATTTCATTGTTCATTCATTTCAGTTCCAAACTGATTTCCAAAGACAACATGAAAAATTTCTCTACACCTTTCCTTTTGGCAATTTACAGTGAGTAATGGGCAATTTTTAAATTTCCTAATAACTTATGGGAACAAAAAAAATGTACAAATCTTCATTCCTACAGAGTGACTATTTGGTTTTAGTAAAATAATTTTTAACTATCTTCCTGAAAATGTGCTATGAGCAGTGAAATGGATACCGGTGCACAATTACCTTTGACGTGTCTGTAAAATAGTCTTTTAAACCATTTTCCTTGGATACCCTTATCCTGATACTTAACTGTCCCATCTTGTCCAGCTCTACTCAGGGTCCCTTGAACCTGAAAAGAAGTGTTCAGTCTATAGGAATTCCCTCAGCAGGAAAGTATCTAGGTCTTCTGTCACTATGACCTTAACCATGGTTCTCTCTTACCTCCTGCCCAGCTCTGATTCAGTAGGCTGGATATGAGCTTCACATTTAGACAGACCAGTTTGCTAATGCCAACCTTGCCATTCACAAGTTGTGTGGCCTTCAGCAAGACCCTCGACTCTCCTGGGTCTCAGTTTCCTTCTCTCTAAAGAGGGCTGGCAATGTCTACTTCCCAGAGGGATGAATGAAATGATGAACAAGGGAGCACCCAGCATGTGCCTGGTGTGTACGCACACACGTGGGCACACACACACACCTGCACACTCGATGTTCTCTTTATTCTAAGGCTAGTCAGACCAGTGTAGTGCTGGCCATGCTTGTAGGGCTTTTCCTTTGGCGGGTTCAGTCAAGTTTCCTAGGGTACTACCTTGCTTTACTTCAATCTATGCCTGGACACTGTCACCCCAGGGTTCCATTTAGAACAGCAAGATTGCCATGTTGGAAGAGAGGCTTTGCCTGCTGGGGGACCAATGTGAGTATAGATTTCAAGGCTAGTGTCTATTTTGTGGAGGATAATGGTGCTTAGTAGGCTAAGGTTAAAGGCCTTCCCTATGTGAAAACAGGCACATAATTTATTTTAGCCTCCATTACCATATAACAGTCTCCAAAATTTCTAAACATTTTTTCACAAGGTAATGCAATTCAGTGGAAACTATACTGTGTTAGGAGCCTAAGGATTTGTCTTATCACTTGGCCCTGAGCAAGTTACTTAATGATTCTCAGTTTTCCCATCTGTTAAAAATGACAGAACACATGGCGGTGCCTGTGGCTTACTGAGTAGGGCTCCATATACCAAGGGTGGCGGGTTCAAACCCAGCCCCAGCCAAACTGCAACAACAAAAAAATAGCCAGGCGTTGTGGCGGGCACCTATAGTCCCAGTTTCTCAGGAGGCTGAGGCAAGAGAATTGCCTAAGCCCAGGAGTTGGAGGTTGCTGTGAGCTTTGACGCCATGGCACTCTACCAAAGGCAACAAAGTGAGACTCTGTCTCTTAAAAAAAAAAAAAAAAAGACAGAAGATTATTACCTTTCCTGCTCACCACAGGTGTCATAGAAAGAGAAAGAGTTACTTATCATCCAAACAAAGTACTTTGAAAATTACATGAGTTAATAGATATCAATGTAGTTGTTTTACAAACATAACACGTATATAAGCTGAATAAATACAATGGTTAAGTTTTTGATATTAAATCAAATTTGAATTTTACAAATCTCCAAGAAAAGAAAAAGAAGTCCGAAATACTTACCTTTCGAGAAGTCACAAAATGCCATACCCTATGCTTTTTCCAAAAAATGAAAAATGTAAACTTCCTAGTTATTAAAAAATATATTTAGTAAGAAAATTAAAAAATAAACCTTCTTTCCTTCTATCCAGAACAGAGCTACAAGGTCAAGAAAAAGTCTTTTTTCCTACTGAGATGAAATCTACTGTGCCAATATAATACCCATTTTGTCTCCTTTTGACGTCTTCGAAAGCCAAAATAAAGAATCTATTAGCATAGGAAGCTAAGGAGTCTTCGGAGAAATCTGTGTGCCTACTGACTCCCCTCTTGTGGGAGTCCCTGGCTCGTGCCAGAGGAACTAGTGCAGGGTGGAGTTGTGCCATAAGCTATCCCCTGGGTAAGATACACCAAGAGACAGGGGCCCATGATCTATGGGCTGCAGGAAGGCAGGGGCTATTTCAAGGGAATCCCAGATGCAATAACAAATGGCCACTTAGGCCAAATGAGCCTTAACTGGGCCAAGAAGAAAACCTGGAGAGAGAAGTGACCTAAAATGTGAATATTCAACCGATGACCAAGATGTTCAGGTTTGGGGGTTGATGGACCCTGCAAAGTAGCCTCTCTGCATTCGAATTGCTAAGAAAGTCTATGACTTGTCTATCCCATACATGTTATGGAACTTAAGAGTTTTTTTAATAACTGCACTCAGTAAACATCTCTAAAAATGCCATTTGCTGCACTATTTTTTATATAAACTCCTTTGGGGGAAGAAAATGTGTTTTTAAATTCTTTCCAGAACTTTGGATCTGGTATATTATCTATTTATGATGTACAACTAAAATGTTGATGTCTGGAGATATTTGCTAATTGCAACATAGTGCAAGTGACCTAAAGGACATTTTATGCAAGTAATTCTACAAAGTACATTTAGCCTTGAAGGTCATTCTCAATCACATAAGCATTTTCAAAGACCAGGTGTTCTCAGCGCAGTATGGTTAGTAAACCCGGGAAGGCCAGAGTGCATACTTCGGGTGCCCGCCACCTGTCTCGACACCTGGTGATCCCCACCCACAAACGTTTACAGAAATCAGCCGTTAGTTAGAACACAGCGAATGGCGCCCACCCTGGCCACCAGAATCCAAAGTGAATAGTTCCCTAGTTTCATGTGGCCTGGTATCTCTGTCTAGAGGAACACCTGGAGAGACTTTCTGATTTTGGATGTCATGAAGATGACAAAAGGATTGAGATGAACTGATCTCCCATTGCAAATGAGACTGGATGTAACTCAGAAAAGTGATAATATATGTATTCTATTCCAAGTAAAACACCAGGGATTTTGACACAAGCTTTGAAATCCTTTCATTGCAATTTTTGTGAGAGTCCCTAGCTAGTGTCAGAGGAACTAGAACGTGTCAGCCTTGGATTCCTTATTATCTTAAGGTCTGTTCTCTATTTGGGATATCACTTTATTATTTCCTTGTTACTCTAAGCAGAAAATTGTAAATTTGTACTCCTGAGTTTTCCATCTTTTCCCTTAAGAGCTCTGGTTATAGACTGATTGACATAGAGATTTGCCCCCTTCAAATCGCTCTACACAAGGTTACTGTTTCCTATTTGGGATTAGCCTCAGCACAGACTCTTTTTATTTACTTAGTTCTGCAGCTTTCTCAAAAATTTGAGCTCTTTGACCGATCCATTGGTAGGTCCTCTTTCTCTCTCATTCTTTTTCTTCTATTCTTCACTTCTTTTTCTTTTAAATTTGGCAAACAGTTTTAAGATACAGAAAATGTCAAAGTTACTCACGTACTCAGACTGCAAATTAATCAGTTAGTCCAATAACATAATTGCTTTGGAGTTTGGATTTTTTTTTTTTTTTTCAGTTTTTGGCCAGGGCTAGGTTTGAACCTGCCATCTCTGGTATATGGGGCTGGTACTCTACTCCTTTGAATCATAGGCACTGCCCAGTTTGGATTTTTTTGGTAAAATAAAAGCTATTGCTAACATGAAAACTTAAAATTATATCTCACAAACTCCAAAATTAACATCTTGTTCTCCTCCCAAATAAGAACCTTAGAAAGCTTTAATTTGCTTCCCAATTTCTTCCTCTTGTCCTGTGGTTTTATTGTTTTGTAATTAAATTATATTCTGACTTTAACTTATCCAAATATTTTTGATATTTGTGGTTGATATGAATTTGATATACTGCCATATTTTACCATCATCCTTTCTCATATTACTTCTTCTTGGATCCTTTCCTTCTTTGGGGGTTTGTTTTTCTTTTTGCTTTAAGTACATGATCTGGTATTTCTTTCGCAAAGACTCTGTTAGTAAGTAAACTCAGTCTTTATGCCAGGGTTCCTGTTTAAACCTGTAACTCCTTTCCAGTTCTATACAGGTGAGGCAGCTCACAGACCTGACCCCACAACGGTCTGGGCACATTTCTGGATGCTGTTTCATGAGCCCGAGAGTTCAACTAGTGCTTTCTGAAAACCAGCCATGACTAACTGTTCCTGTGGCTATTTCTTTCAGTATCGTGGTAAAGATTTATTGCTTTGTTGGAATTAGATCTCCTTAGGTTCCAATAACATTTGAGGCAACATGTTGCAAAAGGAATAAAAACACATTGTATTTCAGAAAGAGCCCTACTAAGTGCTAAAGCTTCTGGACAAGGTTCCCAGGTCTCCCCTGAGTCCCGAAGGCTAAAACAGGTCATTCTGGCCCTCCTGCGTCCCAGCTGCCCTCCTCTCTAGCACTCCTGTTATTGCTTGCTTCTGGACAACTCCCTGTCCCAAGGGGAGCTGACCGTTCGGGTTAGTTTGTCTCTTCCTTCTGCTGTCCTTGGAAAGCCTCTTCCCTCTGCTAACAGTCTCAGGGATCATTGTTCTTTGGCAGAGAAAGAGGCTCGATGACAATGAAGAGTGTTTCCATTTCTTCTTCCTGCAGCTGCTGACCCGAGCGAGCGAGCCAGACTGTGCACCTCCTCACAGGAGAGAAAGGAGCTTGTGGAATATCTCTCCCAGTCACCTGAGCCAAAGAAGACAGAGGCCAGGGACGCCTTCTTCCCAGTGGGCCATCTGATGAAAAAAGGAAGCGTCTTCTCACATACATGGACATTTCGCAGCACAATTCCGTAGGTCCAGCTGCAAGGGTGAAGTTACTCCCTGACACACCAATCAATCTGTACATTTCTGGGGAAGGCTGATGGGATACAGGAGAAAACTTAACTCCTGGCAAAAAATATGGTAAAGTTAAAAGTAAGGGAATGTGAACGCTTCATTGATTCCACTGCCAACAATTGTGTTTTCCTGTTTATCAATGTATTTCTCATTTTCCCAGAGATTTAAAGAAGAAATTAAAGAGCGTTTCATGATCTCTTTTTCCTAGGCATTTTGTTGATTGTTCTTTCTTTCAAACAGTAACTTCAATACCAGCTGAGGTGAATTAAAATCAAATTTCCTTGATATATACCGTGACAAAGAATTCCGTTGGAGTGAGTCTCCTGGTAAGGGGGGTGGTGCCGTCTCATAATCGTTCTTTTGGTTCCCAAGTACTTCTGGCCTCTCCTCACTGTATTTTTATTTTTTTCCCCAGAACAATTGGGGTGAAAGGTATGGGAGAGCTATGTGACCCAGCATACTTCCAACTAAGTGTTGAACTATAAGTAATGAAGATCTTTCTGTGGATAAAAGGTGCTTAAGACTAATTTCAAAAGTGGAAAGGAAGGGAGCTTCTAAACACAAATATCGCTTCTCAATTAGAGTTCATTTTCCTTCCTTTCCCCACTTCACTTTGTAAACACACACATATTCACTTCAAGCAATCTTACTCTCCAGAAGCAAAGTCTTTTTTTTAAGACACAAAAGCTTGAAAATTCAGGGTGGCGCCTGTGGCTCAAAGGAGTAGGGTGCCAGCCCCATATGCCAGAGGTGGTGGGTTCAAACCCAGGCCCGGCCAAAAACTGCCAAAAAAAAAAAAAGCTTGAAAATTCAAAATTTAGTTACATCTTCCCTGTGTGCTGTGTAAACTCTTGGTGAGTCACTGTTCTTCAAAAGATGGGGGTGAGAATCTCCATGATTAATGAAGTTTTTCGAGACTGGCAGGAGGCCTTACTCAAATGCTAATAAAATTTTCCACCTACATCTTGGTTTTAGAATGCAAATAGTGAAGAAAGACAAAAATATGCAAGTGCATGCAAATTTTTTAAGGCTTGCTCCTTTTGAACACATTAAGACTTAGTGTAATCATTATGGTGATAATCATTATTCATTTCACTGTTTTTCAAACTTTTCTTTTTGACATTCACAAATGGGTTGCAAAACAGCAATCACATTTTTTAGAGTGCCATAAGTTATATTTTCAAAGACCAATTTGCAGAGTACCAGACTCTCCTCACTACATCACAAACTATTGCCATCCTTGGAAATATCCTAGATCTGCAACCAGTGTCCTCTCTCCTGGGCCCCAGGAATGCATGCTGAAGACTGTGGAGGGCAGTTACAACTTCGGTTTCTTATCCTATTGTGAGGAAGTTGTCCAATTACACAGACTTTACCAAGAAAAGGAAGAGTTGCCTTCACTTTGTGGCAATAAGAACCTTAGATGCTATACTTACTTGCCTGATGATGACCAGGCACCTGAAAAGGCTAGCAAAACTGGTATTTCCCACCCTCTCACTTTCTCTTTTAATTCTCTTCTCCCTACTACACTTACCCTAAACCCTAGACACATTTTCCTGTTTCTCCTTTTCCTAGGGAACCTAGGAAATCAATGAATCAGAAATCAATGAATTCTCTTTTGCCTTTACTATGAAGACCGCTTGCTGTACAACAAAATCTACTCTGTTTTCCCTGAACACAGAGCTAAACTACATTGCACAGATTCTCTGGGATTCAATGTCACCATGTGACTGAGCTCCAGTCTCTAAAATTAGGAGAGCCACCCCAAACTGTGGCCCATTAAAACCCCACAGTTTTGTTCCTCCAAGCTTTTCTACCTTAAAGGAATCATGATCTCCCCTTCCCCAGACATGGTCACTTTGTAAAAAGGGGCCATGTCTGGGGGAGGGTAGGTCATGATTCCAAAGGCTGTCATAAGCCTTGCCAAAGGCTGTTATAAGCAGTCCTTGAATGACTTCATGGAGCAGAATCCTCTTACCACACACAGATCTGGAACCATCCTGGGACATTCAGTGATCTAGAAATAAACTTCTCTTTCATTGACTAATACATACATGGGTTTTTTTTTTTTTTTTTTTTTTTTTGTCACCTTAGCCTAGTCTACCTAAACAATCTATGTACATGTATGCTTTAATATCCTCTTCAGATGAATTTGTATTTTATTATCATGTCTTCTGAAACCCTTTATGATACAATAATCTAGTTGCCTAGTGATGGAACTTTGGTAATTGCTAAAAGGGAGACCTTTTGCTTGATGGTTTGTGCCCATCAGAAAACAACTACAAGTAAAATACCATCCATACAGAAAGTAGACACAGATAGCACATTTAGTGTTCAATTTCAATTCACAGTGACCCCTTCCCTTCCATTCTTGGCTAAAGCAGCTAAACATTAGGGGAAATAGATAATTTACTTCAACTGAGGGCCAGTGTAGCATATGGCAGTGGCTTCTCAAGACGTGGTCATACATATCTGAAAAAAGAAAAACTGAAAGGATAAAAAGTGATGAGTAGTTGCTAAGGACTAACAGAAAGAGAAGTGGCTGATTAAAAGATAGATGCATTGGGGCAATTTCAGGATGATGAAATTGCTCTGTGTGGTTCTGAGTTGGTAGACATATCACTCTATACATTTGTCAAATCCCGTAGAAACATACAAAAAGAGTGAGGTTGATATATGAACTAAACTAAAAAAAATAAAATTCCATCAGGATGTTGGAAATCCCAGATGGAATTCGGACTGTGACAAATGAATCTAACTGTATTACAAATGTATGATGTAACTGCATTAAAAGGGGTGGGAGAAAATAAAAGAGATAGTCATAGGACTTCACAGGAATACTCCCGAGGAAATATTATTAACATTATAATATTATAAATATTATTATAGTAGTAAGTGGAGGCTCAATGTCCAAATCATCTAACAGGGGAGCGGTTCTTGTTGAAGCACTGAGAGAAATGTTGCCGCTTACCTGGGCAGGTGCCTCTGGAACTGATCAACACAAGCCCAGAGCATTGTGGGCCCTTGTAGAAAGCCTGCCATATGGAAAGGCCGCAGGCTTTACCACTTGGCAGATGTCAATTCAAGCCCTGGGTCTGATACGGCTAGTGTTGGCTACCAATCAGTTAGTGAAAGGCATCTAGAGTAATCTGGGCATAAGCAAAAGGAGAATTCATTGACTTCATTCATTCATTGACAAAAGGAATTTATTTCAGGGTCTATGTTGGCTTCAGATATGGCTTGATGCAAGAATGTGTTTTGTAGGTATGGCCTTGTGTCTTCTTGTTTGAAGACATCACCTTCTGATTCCCCTTTTGAGGGGCAGAGTTTATAGTTTCGGGGTCTGAGAATCTGTGTCTGGCTCCAGTGTGTGCCCCTCAGGCCCAGGGAAATGAAGGAGGCACCTGGCCTGTTATCAGGAACATTGTTCTGCTGGGTTTCCTGCCAGACTGCAGATAGTGTCCGGAATTAGGTCAGCACCTTTACATGAGGATGATGAAATCCAATGCCAATGCACTGGGCAAATGAGCAAAGAATTGAGGGAAACTGTTTTGTGGGGAGACCTGGAGAGGCCAAAAAGGATGAGGATACTGAGGATATGAAGCCATGTCCTAGGCAACTACTGTAGGATTCCAGTCTGCTTTATGCTCATGAATGGACAATTATTTTAAGGTGATTCTCATTCATCTTATGAAACTTATTAGACTGAATAATCATATTTTATTATTGTGAATCTAAGATCAAACTTGGTTAAATGACTTCTCTCTTTTCTCCTTCCCCTTTTTTCTTTCATTCCCTTCCTCCTCCCCCCCTTCCTTTCTTTTTTCCTTCCTTCCTCTTTTATCTCTTATTTATTGAAGACATACCCTGTAAGAGACATAACATTAAAAGTGCTCCGGTTAAAAGAAAAAAATGCGACTAACTCCCTGTCCCCGAGATGTTTACAGTTTCATGGGAAAAAGAACACAAAAACAGATAATAACACAATGTGGTGAGCTGCAAGGAAAAGAGTGGGAAGGTGGCAAAGAGAAAAGATGTCTACAGCTGCCTTTAGGCTGTTCCTTCTAGATTCTTGACACGTCTCTTCCTATCAGACATCAGCTCCCTTCTGGCTCTGCGTGTTCTCTCGCTCTGGATCTATATAAACCTCAACTCCAAGAAAGCTTTAGAGAGTCTAGCCCCTGAAGTGGTTTGTCCTAGAAATTTTCCTTAGCCTCATGGAAGAAAATGACTCCCCTACTCAGAATAGTGTCCTGTTTGAATTTGGTAACACAGAGAAGGTCAGTCTGGAGTTTCTCACTTTACAAATCCTCATCTGTCAAGAGAAGCTGAAGGCACCACTCACACTCCATTGTGCCCCCAGGCCATCAACATTTTAAAACTGGCCATTGTTTACTAAGTTCTGTCAACCAGAATCGGGTATTTCTTGCATTTGTTTGTTTGAAGAAAAAGTTATTTTGCTCTTTCTAACTGCCTACCCTTCAAAAAAGGAGAAAGTATTTAACAAACACATTTCACAAAATCATCCTCTTTCTTGAGTTGTGGGAGGGCTGCCTCTCTACCCTATAGCACATAAAATTGACTTTGTCAATAGAATGAGTAAACTATAAACACAGATAGCTGCTTGAATCTAACACATGTGCTTTAAAACTCTTTGCAAATAATCTTTGAATACTTTAATCGTTCAATGATGCTTCATAAATGATACAATTTTTTTTATTGTTGAGGATTCATTGAGGGTATAAGAAATCAGGTTACACTGATTGCATTTGTTAAAGTCCCTCTTACAATCGTGTCTTGCCCCCAAAAGGTGTGGCACACCCCAAGACCCCATTCCCCTCTCTCTTTCTCTCTCTCTGCTCTTCCTTTCCCCCACCCCACCCAGATTCTTTTTCTCTCTGATACAATTTTTTTTAAAGATATTTGTCTTATTTAAGTAAAATTATTTGCATTTTATGGCTGATGACTGTGGTGTTCGGAAGAGTTTAAAAACTGTCTCAGGTTACCTAGCTAGGAGACTGATAGGATGGGATTAAATTTAGGTGAGCCTGACTCTATAGTCTGGCATTTCATATTTACCCAGTACCCTTTAGCTAAATCTCTCCTACCCCTACATTAAGAAAGGGCCACATCAAGCTGGAGTGTGGTGCTAAGGACAGAAAGGTCAGATGCAGATGAGGGGCACTCAATCTAGCTCTGGGCTCACTTTCATGTGGCTTTTGGGACTGAGTGGTCCAAAAATTAAAATGTCCTTGGATTAAAACTATACTATACAGAATAGTCTGCACATAATACCTATGTAAGTGTCACCACAAACAAGAAAACCCAAGCATCAGAAAGCACAAAAAGGAAAACATTGTGAAGATCAGCTTTGGTTTCTGAAGATGTGGGGAAGTCACAGCGTTAGGACCCAGTTTCCAAAGGGCTCCAGCCCCCGACTCCTGCACATTCAAGATAAGGCCATGGAGGGATCATGGTCTTATGACTCTTCGTAACATAAAACCCACCCTCCACAGAAACCTTCAGACCTCCACTCTCCAGCTCTCTGCATGCAGTTCTGCAATGAAAATAAAAAGAAAAATGTTAAAACCTCAACAGATTATTTTAATTTGGTGTTTCTCAACCTCTGCACTAATGACATTTGGGGACTGGATAATTCTTTGCCATGGGGGCTGCTGACCTGTGCATTGTACAAAGTTTAGTATCCCTGGCTTCTACCCCTTAGATGTCAATAGTTCCCCCAGTTGTGATAATCAACAATTCCTCCAGACATCATCAAATGTCCCCCTGGGTACGAAATCACCCCCTGTTGACAACCATTGCTTTGCTGATCCTCGAGAGGACACTTCTTTGCTTTTTGTTCCTCTTAATGAACTGGAAGACATGAAAAACATCACATGCTTTACTCCTCATTTAGGAGGCAGATTTTGCATTTTTTGTAGCGTGGGCTCCCTCTCCTCCTTTACAATAATCAATCAAAAGTTAAATTCTTTAATTATTAAATAATATCAAGGTTGTTTGTATTTGCATCCTTTGAGAAAATGTTTGGACCATAGACTATAAAGCAGACACATAGGCATGTGAATCCTCATATTGTAATCACATGATCTTGAAATTAATCTCTCTGAATAGCCATCAGTTTAACTTTTTGAAGAGATGTTGCAAGAATTAAATGAAGCTGGCTGGGCGCGGTGGCTCCCACCTATAATCCTAGCTCTCTGGGAGGCTGAGGCATGTGGATATCGCCTGAGCTTGTGAGTTCAAGACCAGCCTGAGCAAGAATGAGATCCTGTCTCTAAAAATAGCCAGCCGTTTTGGTGGGTCCCTGTAGTCCCAGCTACTCAGGAGACTGAGGCAAGAGGATCACTTAAGCCCAAGAGTTTGAGGTTGCTATGAGCTGTGATATCAAGGCACTCTACCAAGGGCAACAAAGTGAGACTCTGTCTCCAAAAAAAAAAAAAAATTAAATGATGCTAAATATAGAATGTGTGTGTGTGTGTGTGTGTGTGTGTGTGCACGTGTGTCACATATGTTGCTAGATTTAGCAAAAACAAATACAGGACCTTCATTAATATGAACAACAAATACACACACACACACATATAAGTGTAAATATGTCTTGTGCAATATTTAGCAACCCTAGTTGTGTATATTGAATGGTAGCTCTTATTACTGTAGACTTAAAACTGGAAAAAGTCAATTGAGATAACTACAGGGAACTCCTGTCTTTAAAGTAAATGGATATTTAAAGCACCCAGGACAAGGAGTCATATGAGATCTTCCAAAAGACCCAGTGGCAAACACTCCACACCTTCAGGGGCTCTTACTCTTGCTCTGATTTTCTCCTCATTATTCAGAAGCTGTCCTGTTAAAATGACATGGCTTCTACTTAATTTTTTCCTTTATTACCACACTCTTCTATATGGATAAATAATCAGGAAAAAAAACCTTTCAGATGTTTTCAGATATGAGTAAAACCAAAGTTCAGGTAAAGACTCAGAAAGAACACTGTTCAAATGCCAATCTGTCACCTTCTGGCAGGATGAACTTACTAAAGTTTCATAACCCCTCTGACCTCTGTTTCCTCATCTGTGGAATAGTATTACCTACTCCACACAGCTGCTGGGAGGGTAAAATAAGGTCATGCATTTTTTAAAAAATTAGTAAATAATGCCTGTGAGTGAGTTTCCTTTCCTTCTTTGCTTTCCTTCCTTTCTCCACCCTGGGTTAAATAATTTTGATTTTTTAAGCTCTTTAAAAAATAGTTGGCTACAACTAAAGGATAGAGTAAATGGAAAATCATAACTCACTAGCTGAAAAATAATTAAGAAGAAATGACAGCTTGTTAAATTGAATTTTAGACAAAAAATGTAGGTTATGGGTTCAATCTGATCTGGGTTAAATCCTGCTTTTCTGAACTTATTCTTTTATAATTTCCTGAAATATTTACTTCTCATAATTGCTGTGATTTAGAAACCGCAAATCAATATATAAATGTTGGCCAAAAATACTGCTTTTTTTGTAAAAATACAATAAATTCTATCTGTAATGTCAAAGAATCACATCATCCAGTTCAATTCTGATTTGCACATTAGCTGGGAAGTACAGGCATAGAAAAAACTTAATCGTCTCTGTAATATCCCATCTCCCTTCTATTTTACTTCCACCGACTGCCCAACACACACACTTTATTCAGGATAGCAAATGAGCAGAGATAAAATAATACATTTCTCAGCTTCTTTTGCAACTGCAGGTGGCCAGTGAGCTATAAATGCTATCAAGGCAGTGATTTCCAGGAAACTTCAAGGCCGACTCTTCTTCTTGTTGCCTGAAAAGGGAATGGGGTTACAACTCATTTGTATGCCCTTGAAGAAAATTTGAGGGGAGGTTAAGCTATATGTGAAATAAAGTAGAATATTGGGTGGTGTCTGTTGCTCAAAGGAGTAGGGCTCCGATCCCATATGCCGGAGGTGGCGGGTTCAGGCCCAACCCCGTCCAAAAAACTCAAAAAAAAGAAAGTACAAAATAAAGGTTGACTATATGTCTGATGAGCTATTATCTCCGCCCTGAACTACTTCTTTTCTTATGTGTATATGTATCTATGTAGGGGTGTGTGTCTGTGTGTCTGTGTGTGTGTGTGTAGTGAGAGCTTTTGTAATTTTCTTGTTATATGTAGCTAAGTATATTCTTAAACAATCCACTAAGTACTTTTATATGCACATTTCAAGCAAAGACCCTAGAAAGAAATACTTTGCTTCTTCAAGGAGGATGCTACAAACCAAAGCTTTTACCTGGCTCCACATGGCTCATAAACAGAGTTTTTCCATCTTTCTGTTCATATTTGTTTCTCTCTCCGATGTACCGCTGTGCTGCTACATGTAAGTGACAAGGCCATAACAGAATCTGTTGCTTATATCTAATCACTGCATGAGGCAGAGGAAAGGTTCCCTATCTGAGGCCAGGCAGGAAGTGTGGCTTAAAACACAGAACTCTCCATACTGGTACCACAACGTCGTGGCCTCCCTGGTAGAAGGTGACTCTCTATGCTTCCTGGGAACAACTTAAAAAATTCTTCCCCTTTCATCTTTGAGTGGTTTGTCCAAAATTGATCATTACGAAATGTGCATCTACTAAATTTTTCAGGCGGTATGTATGTAGAATATTAATTCGTATATTCAAATTTGGAATTTTTCTCAGGTTTTACATTACTATAGGAGTATTAGTTATCTTCTACAAACCTTATTTCCTATTTCTAACTTCTAAACTTGCTAATAAGCATTTGTTAATCCAAAATGCTCTTTGCATGCTTTTGTGTAATCATAAAAGCATTTAGCGGTCAGTCTTATAAAATAACTCATTCTAAAAACTAGCCAAAATTAGATTAAAGGTCTTATAATAAACTTAATTGTCTCTTTTTGTTTTTCTCCCTATTCTAGGAATTATTTTACTCTCCCATTATTAGATAAAGCAGAGAGCCATGGATTGTAGCGTAAAACCCTTTAATCACTCTTACAATAAAACAACAATATCCATGAACTGCGTATTTAATGTTTTGAACCAGGAACTGTGTTAAGTGCTTCACAAATGTGAACTCAATTAACTGTCTGTGGCAAAACTCTATTGATTAGTATCAATTTCCTCCATTTACAAAAGAAACTAAAACTTCGAAAATTTATGTGGTTGGGGGTGGGGTGGGTGTGGAACATGAGTGAAAGAATCCAAAGCCAGGCTCGATTCCAAAACCCATAGTCATTCTGTTAGATTCTTCCAACATCTCACCCTCTATTACCCTGATTTCATGGTGCATGCTGTAAAAGCAAGCAAAAGGATTGTTTGGCCTCAGCTTCCTCCCTGTAAAACCCTCAGCCACACTTCTTGTTCATATAGGGAGCTGAGTAAAGGAAAGCATGGACAACCTCAGATGTTGGAACATGCCATGTTTTCTCGTGCATGCGGTGTGGCCCAGCAGAAAAGGATGTGTTAGGATATATGTTAGGCTATCCCTGGATGTAGCATCCCACTCTCTGCACTTGGATCAAGCCACTTCCCTTACTGAGTCTTTGTTTCCTCATCAGGAAGTCAGGGGTTGCACTCCAGTTATCTCTTTTGTTTCTTAAATCGATTGAACTTCTTGCACCCAGGACATGGGAGAAAGTTCTAGATGAAACTACTGGGAGAGGAGAAGTAATTTCTAGGAGTTTTCTACATGGTTTTCAATTTGTATTATTCTGTTCCTTTCCATATAATGCTCTGCAGAGTGCTAAAAAGTAAAGAATTCTAAATTTGAGGCCAAAACAATATTTCCTCTTATATTCTGCAATGGTTAACAATTAGCAGAGTGTTATGTGTATTAGCCTCATGAAACTGGTATAAATAGTAATAGCATTATATTCTAGTTTTATGGAAGAGAAATGAACCCTTCAATAGAAAGAGTAGCTTCTCAAAATTGCAAAACTAGTCATTGGGGGGTGATGGTTGTATTATTTGAAGCTTCTTTTTACACACAACACTAACCTCATTATTTCTATAGTCAGAGAATAAGAAACACAACCCTACTGCTGTTATTAGGATCAAAGGTTCATTATTATACTCACATGGGCATTTGGAACAGTGGTTCACAGTAACAATTTCTGCAATACGAAGGGGGTAGCATTATTCCTTAACAAAAAAAAAGAAGAAGAAAGAAAGAAAATTGTATCTCTAGATATGGAATCATTTACAGGAGTGTGCATTTTTGTTTATTTATTCATATAATTTTTCTCATTTATTTCTCTCACCAAGCACCTGTTAATGGCTAGGTACCAAATGAGGTTTTGGAGATACTAAGATAGGTGAGACATCTCCACCACCTCATGCCAGGGGGAGATTCAAATATGTACTGAGATCATGCCAACACAAAAAGGAAGTATTCATTAAACAAAATGTAGTGGAGCTTATAGGAGAAATGGGTTTTATTTTACCTTTTTTCTTTTAAGTAAGAGAACCACTGCCAGAAAAGAGTGACAAAAAAATATCTTACTAACAAAAGGTCATGTTGAGAAGTCTCCTCCCTTAAACATCTATTCTCATACTGATATCATGGATGGTTCCATTCTGGAACCACCTATTAGAAATCACTTATGAAAGGTATCTGAAGATCTACCAGAATAGAAATAAAGAATTACTTAGTCTGGATCCTGGCTGTCTTCTTGCCTTAGCTGGAGGTAGGTTGGGGGTGGGGCCCCTTAGCAGCTTCTTAGATGATGACTACATACTGGGTGCTCTTTCAGGAATCCACTAGTTCTCTTGACTCTGTAGGTAGAGACAATTTTACTTATTAAATGTTAAATAACTAATCTGAATAACTAAATATTGCAAATCTTGCCAGCATCCTCTATACTTGTACACCCTCAAGTTCATTGAAGCTACTTAGGCTGTGGCCCCTATCTCGAGACCTGAACTTTGCTTGCTACATCCTTCCTTCAATTCTTACACATATCTCTACCCCTTTCCCACCTCTCTAGCCCTCCTCTGAGATCTATCCCAAGACCCAGCTTCTTTGTGTGGTCTTTCCTATGGTAATTTCAGAACCAGGGACTTCTTGCCTCTCTCTCTCCATTAATATCAGTGATTTGCCAATTATCATTGTAAAATTATACCATAGTTTCTCAAGTTCTGAAATGGCTAGCTCTCCCAACTATACTTTTGTATTCTTTAAAGGCATGGATATACCTTCAGAACCATGCATAAAGGTAAATCTATTTGGCTTTCTTGTAGCAAGCATATTCATTTGAACCAAGGCATGATGAATAGCATTGTTTGCATGCTGAGCAGGGCTGTTCAAAAACCATCGCTTAAGAGGCTCAAACCACACTATATTAAATACAGTAAGATATTCTCACATCTCAACTGAATATTGCGTACATATGCATATTTGTTTGGGTATACTCCTACAAATATATACACGTACATACGCACATATACGTTTCTATGTATATGTACATATGCTTGCAAATACATGAAGTGAGTTCTAATGGGCAAGTTAACACAATGTTCTGTTTTCTTTTTTTTTTTTTTGCAGTTTTTGGCCAGGGCTGGGTTTGAACCCACCACCTCTGGCATATGGGGCCGGTGCCTTACTCCTTTGAGCCACAGGCGCCACCCAATGTTCTGTTTTGTACCTATTTAATTGACCATGTTGATTTCAATTTTCCAGTTTTCTTTTCTACTTTAGAGCCAATACTTTGGGGGCGTCATTTTCGTGGACTCTCGCCCATATGCTAGGTTGTAGGCATGGAGCCTGGTGTGCCTAAGGGACAGTGCAGAGGTGTATTGGGTGGTGGATAGTTGCAGGGTGCTAGGTTGTAGGCTTGGAGCCTAGTGTGCCTAAAGGACAGTGCAGAGGTGTATTGGGTGGTGGATAGTTGCAGGGTGCTCCCTAACTAGGACCAGAAAATAGAGGTGAGCCTGGGGTATGGCCCTCACAGCCCAGCCTCACTGCAGAGAAGGCATCTTTGGGCAACGTTGGCTATGTTGACACAGCCATTAGATTTCATCCCTCACTGCTGTTTCCACTTGTCCTGATTTTTCCTAGCGTCCTCTTTACTCTGAGATTTTCCAGGATTTTTCACACCACTTAGGGGATTTGGAGATGGAAATTTTGAGTAAAATGTGTTCACTCATTTTCATGTTATGCAAGAATAAAAACAAAAAAGCCTCAAACTCAATTTAGGATGGAGTGGGATGGGGTGGAGCAGCGCCCATGCACGAAAAACTTAAAACTGCTAAATTGCAAAAAGCAAAACTTTCCTTGTGCCTAATTTTGGTGTGGGAGATTCTCTGGAGGGATTTTGGAAAAAGTGACAGAATCTCAAAGCAAATGAGAAACACTACTGACACAAATCCTTGCTACATAGATTTTGAGGTGAGGTACCCATGTCTGTGTTTCAAGTCAATGAGCAAAAGGAGTTACTGGGGCTAGAAGTCACTGCACGTGGTTCTCAAGGGTGATGTCAATGATGTTGGCGATTTTACTTCCACACTTTCTGCTCCCACAACTCCATCCTCTTTGATACCGCTGCGACTAATGCAACCCTATCTCTATTTTACATTTTGGTTCTTGTTAAGATAATATTTCAGACTTAGTTAAACTGCCAAGACACGACTGTAAAATTTTCTATTTGGGAGAAAATAACCTTCTAATATTCATTCCATGGAGGGAAGTCCAGAATGACCTTCTGACGGTTGCTAAGCATCCCTGCATAAATTAGGTGCAGATTCAACTAAAGAGAGATTTTTCCCATATGCATCATAAGCTTTAGTTCATTTCAGTCTGCAAAGAAACAGTACATCCATGCAAGACTACTAAGTATTTGATTGAATAGTGTTGAGCACCCAGTTAGCACAGTGCCTGATCTAGAGTAGGGGCTTAATAATTAGTAGATTTACTACTATTATTTTTATTTCCCTAAAGCAAATTCCAGAAATGAAATCTATCTGTGCATAAGTCAGAATCTTCTTAAGTTATTTTCACATTATTTGTGTATTAGCAACATAAACACTCGGTCACTCTAGGAATATGGTCACTTAAGAGCTGAGTATGAGGGTCTGGTTCACTAATCTTGCCCCCAATGTTGGAAGCTCCAGAAAAACAAGAATGTATTCCCACATTCCTCACGTTTGCCTGACATCAGTTTATTTCCAAATCATATCAGTGAGAAAGTGCCTGATTTGGAAGTAACGTTAAAGTACATATAGAGTTCTTTCAGTTCTCTGGAGCCTATTAAAAATAAATCCCTCCCATAACTCGAAATTCTGAAAGGTAACAGCGTTTCTCTCCTTATCCTGATAATGAAGAAGTGGTTGGAGCAATGGAAAGGCTGTGATGGTTCCTCTCTGCGTTAGCCACAGATTGACTGTATCACAGTGTGGTACAACTAGGAATGATTCAATGTTGTGAAAGGAATGTGGCAAGGAAAAAGTAAAGGAGGAAGGGAAGAGGTGGAAAGAAAAATAAAGAGGGGGAGGAAGAAAGAAAAAGGGGAGGGAGAGAGAGAGGTGCTGGAGAGGTATGTTCTTAATTACTAGGCTACAGCAGGGGAAAGATCTTAACAGCTGGAACTGGACATTCTGAGACATGGTAGGGAGGGAAAAATCAGGTTTCCTCTTTGCCTGAGGGCAAAACATTGGCAGTTCCTCACAGAAGCAAAATACAAGCCCAGGTTCTTGAAATTTAAGGCATTGTCAGTTTGGAGTTAATCTTGACCAGAGATGGAAGGTTAAAGACAGTGTGGATTCTGGAATTCAATGCATTCATTGCACTGGTAACTTGGGGTGCTGGTTCCTTCAGGTTCCAGAGGAAAGGTATCCAGACTAGGTATGGCATATGTCATCACCCAAACATAGGCAAATCCCAACAGCTTGGACGTCTACTCTAGGAGAGGACAAATTAGGCATTTCCATTAATTAAGTCTATCCAACTCTTCCCCCCCCCCTTCTCTCTTCCCTTCTCTCTCTCCCTTCTTCTTCTTCTTCTTCTTCTTTTTTTTTTTTTTTTTGAGACAGAGTTTTACTTTGTTGCCCTTGGTAGAGAGCCCTAGTGTCATAACTCACAGCAACCTCAAACTCTTGGACTCAAGCGATCCTCATAACTCAGCCTCCCAAGTAGCTGGTACTACAGGCGCCCAACACAAAGCCCAGCTATTTTTTAAAGATGAGGTCTCACTTTTGCTCAGGCTGGTCTTGAACTCCTGAGCTCAGGAAATCCACCGACCTCAGCCTCCCAGAATACTGGGATTACAGGTGTGAGCCACTGTGCCTGGCCCTTGTCTCCCTTCCTTATTCAGAATATTTTCATATTGTACATATATGCATATAAAAATACATAAAATATACATGCAAATTTCAATGAATGATTATAAAGGGAACATCCTGTGAAAGCAGCACCCAGGTCAAGCAGAGGAGCGTTTACAGATCCCCAAACCCCTATGTCTGCCTCTGCCCAAGCATAGCCCTCTTCTCACCCATGAGGGTTAACCACTATGCAAATTGTAATCATAATGATTCCTTTGTTTTCCTGAGGAACTTTACTGCTGATAGAATTTCCCTTAAAAATATAATTTAGGCTACTTTTCAACTTTTTACAAAAAGAATCATAAGATATACATTTTTCCCATCACTTGTTCATTGTTCATCCTTATGTTTGGAGATTGTTCTATGTTATTGAGTGTAGCTTCTGTTTATTTATTTTACTTTCTGTACAGAAATACCCTAGTATGAATATACTGTCATTTATTTAGCTATTCTACTGCTGCTGGACAGTTGGGTTATTTCCAGTTTGGGTGATTGCAGATATTCTTATACACATCCTCTAGGGCACATGTACAAGAATTTCTCTCTTATTTACAGCTAATGAAAAGATCAACTGGATAATAGGATACAAGAACTATTAACTTTAGAAAATAATGCCAAATTGTTTCCCTAATTTACAATGCAATGAAGTGTGAGTGAAGTATCTAACCAAAGTGGGTATGGTCTAACTTTTAAAACTTTTGGTGTTCAGTCTCAAATTGTTTCTATTTTCACTAAAGTTGAACAAGTTTTCACAAGTTTATGGCCAATGTATAAACACCAGTTCATATTCTTTTCCACCATGGTTTGTATCAGTTTGTACGCCTTTTCCTTGAGCATGTATATAGTTGTTTACATGCTCTGGATAGTGACTGTTGTTTCCAATTCCATGTCTTGAATTTTTACTCTTTTAGTGGTTATCTTGTTAACTATACCTTTGATACTTAGATGTTTTTTATTTTAATATAGTTCAATTACTAGGTGTTTGTTTTATGACTAATATGTTTTAAACAATATGTGACTATCCTTGTGTATGAATTGAATTAATAGTCCGATTTTATTTTTCCATATTGTTAGTCAATTATTTAGGCATAATTTATTGAAAAGACTGCATTTCCCTTAATGAAATAAAATACAACTTCTATCATAGTTCAAGGGGTTGTGTGCATGTGATTGTATTTGAGTTTTATTGTTTGCTATTGCCTTGCCCTGCACCAATACCACATGTCTTAATTATTATATAGCCACAGGAAGTATTGATTTCCTAGAAAGCAAATACTCTCCATCTATTTTCTTTTTTTAGAATGTCTTTGTTACTCTCATCCTTTTTCCTTTCCACACATTTAGAAACAACTTGTCAGGTTACACAGACACACCACACATACGCTTCTTTAAGGGTTTTGATTGGCCTTGCAAAAAATCTATAAAGTAATTTGGGACTAATTGACGCTTACCTTTAAAATATTAAGTCTTCCAAATGTCATAACTGCAGTCTACTCTTCCAATTATTTAAGTATTCTGCAATAATGCTTACCTAAATTTCATATTTTCCATAAATGTTTTGTGTACAACTTTTGTAAGATTTATGTCCGGACATTTCATGTTTTCGGATGTCATTATAAATTGTATAATTTACATTTTCACTTTCTGGTGATTTATTGAAAGTAAATATATTCATATATACATATGTATTATTAAATATGATAATATACCATATATGTAATATGTAATGTGGATAATGTGTATTTTGTAAAAATAATATAATTATTGACTAGGTAATTATACAAGTATGTATTTAAGTATATGTATGTATGGGTGTGTTTACATACATATTGATGCATATATATGATTCTAACAACTTTTACTTAATTCTTACAATTTGTGAGTTCTTTTTGATTTCCACATAGACAATTATTTTATTAGCAAATAATGACAATTTTCTTTCCTCCTGTCTAATCCTCAACATTTGTGTCTCATTCTGTTGATTTATCACACTATTTATGACATTCAGCACAATCTTACAAAAACAAAAGTGGTAATAGCAGCCCTCCTTGTCTTGGTAAGAAACTCAGAGAAAATTTTCAACCATTAGTTATATTCGTATATTCGTAGCAGTTTTCCTACAACAATCCAAGTTGGATTTTCTTTAATTTATTGTATTTCATTCAGTGAATTCCTTAAATCTCTAGGTCACTGTCTTTTGTCAGTTCTAGAAAGTTGTAAGTTGTTGTGTCTTCAGATATTTCCTTTTAGACATTTTATCTGCACTTTTCTTCTGGAAGCCTGATTGAAAATAAGTAGACTATTTCACTAACCCTTTGTCTCTGTCACACTTTATGTCTCCTTGTTTTTGTATGGGTAATTTCTCCTGAATCTATTTTATAATTTACTAGTTAGTTTTCAGCTGTTTCAAATCTGTGCTTAAAACTGACCATAGAGTTTTCATTTTGATTTCCTCTTTATTTATAGAATTTCTACTTTTTGCTAAATTTGCTGTAGTTTTTTTTTTTTTTTTTTTTTAATGGGGGACGTGAAAAGCATTTTATGTGCATTGCATCTGTGTTTCTGCTGGAGTGTTAGGACTTAATATAAGCATTACTCTTCTATTTCCTATTTACAGCTCATTCAGAATATTACTACAAATACTATAAACTTTAAAAAATGTATCGGAAACACAGCTTATTTTTTTCCTCCACTTTACAGGCTTCTCAAAATCATTCAAGTTAAATGAAAAATTATATGGACTATTTTGGACCTATTTGAAAGGACAGAGATTATATTGATAAAGCCAAAAGAATTTTTCACAAATACAATATAATATAGAAAACATAAAGTACAGATGATATTATCTGGGGTACAAATATAGATAATATAGTACTATTTATGTAATTTAGCAACATAATACCCATGCTTTATTGAAATAATACTACAAATCTTGAGAAAGCTCTGACTAATATTAAACATCTTACCTGCTATAGGTTTTTATGGATTCCCATTCCACAGATGATTTCAAACTTTTATTTTATTTAAAACACATTTTGGATAATTATTTATTAAAGTATACCTAACAATTCTAGTATCTTGGGCTTTTGCAAAACTAAATCTATTGTCTTGGCTTGGTGCCTCTAGCACAGTGGTTATGGCGCCAGACACATACACCGAGTCTGGAGGGGTTCAAACCCCGCCCGGGCCTGCTAAACAACAATGACAACTGTAACAAAAAATAACCAGGCATTGTGGTGGGCGCCTGTAGTCCCAATTACTTGGAAGGCTGAGGCAAGAGAATTGCTTAAGCCTAAGAGTTTGAGGTTACTGTGAGCTGTAACACCACAGCACTCCACTGAGAACAACATAGCAAGACTCTGTCTCAAAAAAAAAAAAAAAAAACTATTGTCTTTGTTCTCTGGTTCTAACTTATGGTTATTGTCTTTCTGTTAATTTTTGACTGTGAATTGCTTTGTTTACTTGAAAGATGATTTCTGAGCCTTCAAGTCTAGAATAATAGCACATTCCTCCCTAGAGTATTGACATTTGCTTCTGTAATTTTAATCTACACAGCTTGAAAACAAAGTTCCAACATAGCTCTATGAATTTAGATTGTTAGCGTGTTCTTAAAATAATCTGTAGTTACAAATTCTCGAAGACTCTTTATTCAGTACCAATGCAGGGTTCTAAATGACTTGGATACGTGGGGGTAATCTCGGTGTTGTGGCTCAAGTGAGGCACAGGGTCTCAGAGGGAGAGATGGATGTTTCACGTGGATTCACGACTGCTAACAATTAGGCTTAGAAAGAAATTCACATCCTTGTTTTTAAGATAAGTTTTATAATTCTTTTTCTGATAAGGAAAAAGCATAAATTCATTTTTGACAAAATATAGGAAACAAAATAAATTAAAAAATTATTAAACACACAGAGCTAATCACCATTTCAGTTACTGTTCTGGTATTTCACATACACATAATAGAACCTGTGTAAGTTGACCATCCAAGGGGCTGTGACAAACTGGTCAACACATGGTAGTGGTCAGTGTAAGGAAAGAGAACTGCTACACTGACAGGTACTTGCAGTCCGTGTCCAGTCTATGAAAACCAGGTCAACTTAAGGAGGTGGTGCGTGTAGAGAGTTGGTCAGCTACAGAAGTTCTACTGTGTATTTACATATTTATACCACATAGACACACGTCTCTACTTATCTCAGTAGACAATATTAACTGTGTACCACACATCTATATATCATGTGCCATCAACGTACCATGGCTTGTTTAACTCTTTTCCTACTTGTTTTTTTTTTTTAATTTCTTACTATAATAAAAAAAAAAAAAAACTCATATGGCTCCATAGCTCAGTGATTAGAGAACTGGTCTTCATACCAAGGGTCATAAATTTGATCCTTGCTGTGGCCTCGTACTGATTTTTAAAAAGTAAAAAATAAATTAGTATTTTTGCATGTAAATCTTTGTCCTCATCTTTTGTTCTCATCTATCATTATTTTTTTTTCTTTTTTTAAATTTTCCTTGGAGACAAGATCTCACTCTCTTGTCTGTGCTAGAGAGCAGTGGAGTCCTCATAGCTCTCAGCAACCTCAAACTCCTGGGTTCAAGCGATCCTCCTGCCTCAGCGTCCTGAGTAGCTGGGACTTCAGGCACAGCCACCAGGCCTGACTAATTAATTTTGTTATTTTTTGTAGAGACAGGATCTCATTATTAGTCAGGCTGGTCTTGAACTCTCGGCCTGAAGCAATCCTCTTGCCTCACCCTCCCAAAGTGCTAGGATTATACACCTCAGCCTCTGTGCCTGGCCTGATATTATTTTCTAGAAAAAAAATTTTAGCAAATAATTTTTTATTTTAATTTTAAGTAACAATAGCTCTTGTACATAACTATGGTTTTTAATCTGGTTTGCCTAGTACTCTCCATATAACTGGGGTACAATGTGATTTTATGATACATGTATACATTGTGGAACAATTAAATCATGATAATTAACATGCCCATCACTTCAAACATTTATCATTTCTTTATGGTGAAAACATTTAAAATCTACTCCCTTAGCAATTTGGAAACACGCAATACTTTATTATTAACGGTGGTCGCCACGCTATGCAGTAGATCCCCAAAGCTTGTTCCTCCCACCTAACTGAAGCTCGTACCCTTTGACTATCCTCTTCTCTTTCGCCGTCCACCTTTACCCTCCCCTTCTGGCAGTCCTCTTTCTATCCTCTAGTTCTATGAGTTCAATTTTTTCTAGATTCCACATACAAGGGCTATTTGGCAAGTATCCAGTCATATAATATGGAAATTAGTATCAGCAATGGTTGGATACTTTCTGGACAGCCCTCATATGAATGAGATCAGGTAGTGTTGGCCTTTCTGTGTCTGATTGTTGAGGGTTGCTTTTTTTTTCACATATTTAGAGGGCTCTTAAATATTATGGCCTATTAAAATCTATTCCAAAGCTAAATGGCAGTCATTTGTTATCGGAAAATATTAGTGAGAATCTAAGAATTAAATGTGATAATACAGATAAAACCCCAGCACCCGGCTCTTGTGAAGTACCAAAAACTGTGTCCCCACAGCATTGCCATTACTTCAGTTTCTGCTAACTTGGTTGTGCAGCTATAATCAAAAACTCCAAAGTGATAAAATTCCACCCCATTCATGGCCCACCTTTCCCCTCTGCTGTGCTCATCCTCTCCCACCCTCTCTGGTCATTTATATTATTAGTACATTTCTTTAAAAAACCATAAATTTAGAGATTATTCTTTCTGTGGACAAGGACCCTGGTTTTAGATTGAAATTAAACATTATTTTATGTGTTTGAGATTATTAACACATAACATATTACATTGCAGCTTTTGTCCCAAAGAATGATGGGACAAGCCAGACAAAATGGGTTCTCTGTCCCAGGTCCACTGCTAACCTGCTGGATGGTTCTGGACAAGTTGTCCCATCTTGTCATCTGTGCTGTGGGAAACTCACAACACTTGTCCCAGGGGCTGCTTGGGGTTGTTGAGAGACTCAGCCTCGCCCTGGCAGAGAACGTGCTCTAAGTGCACACAGACAGGGGGTGCACGTGTGAGGTGCAATCAACAGGAGCCAGGGTCTCAACTCCTGGGAACATGTCTCTCAGCTATACTCCCAGCTGCTTTTTCCCTGGGTTGGTGATTGCGAGCAGAACCCTTGAGGTTTGAAAATCTCAGCCCCTGAGTGCAAAAAGATGAGAGAGAAATGATAATATTATTTTCTCCACAGGGAACTTCCAGCATCTCTGAAAAAACAGAATTTCTTTTGATCACAGAAGAATAGAAAAGGATATTAACCATGGAGTGTCCACAAGTGTGAAGGTTTCTGTGCATTGGCCCTTGGAGGGGCCAAGGGGCCTTGGTCAGAGAGAGCAGGCTGGAAGTAACTGGGTATGATTGCGTGTAGGGTTCACCTGCTGCCAGCCTATGAGCCCAGACCCGATCTCCTTTCTGGTGGGCTGCACCACAGCTCACAGTGTCTGCCCAGAGGTAAAGAGACAACAGACCAGTCTGGAGGTTATAAATCAAAGCAGATACCAGAGCTTCTTACAAAGTCCAATGCCAACAGGACCAGGCAGGTAAACGTGTGTGAGCATGGTAAGCTGGAGACTGTGTATCGTACGGAAGATCAGCCACATGTAGTGAGAAGGTGCTTGCATGTAGGTGGGCATGCGTGTGTGGGGTGTGTTGGTCGGGTTTGGGAGTGGAGCAAGGTTTGGACCATCAGGGCATCTATGAGGATAGAAATAGAGTCAGCAGTGATAAATAACACCCCTCCCCGCACACACCAATTAGGGTGTCTCTCTGCAACTGGATCTCTCCATAGATACCTCTGTCTGAACAGGGCCACCACAGTGTCACCAAGAGTTAATACCTTTCCCAGGCTTCAACACATCTCCCTCTGGGTGTTAGAGGGCAATTTGTAGAAATAATAAGTTTCCAGAGTGGAATACATGCCTCTGTTTCAAAGGGACTCCCCAGGCCAACCCTGATGAGGCCAAAAAAAATACTCCTGAGAGCTGATGTGCTCTGAGACCACCAGTTAGTCTTCTCCCCTCCTTAAGAAAGGAAATATGCTCAAAAGCAGCTTCAATGTCAATGCTTTACCCTTATTTCAGGCAGTTTCTTTTGTTTCCTTCCTTTCTGTCTCATTGTAGTCTTACCATTTTTTTTTTTTTTACTTTTTTTATAAAATAAAAGTTGGTCTTTCTTCTCACATCTCCTAATCCTGAATTAATAGCTGTAGTCCTAGAGAGCCCACCTGAACTTCCTGGAGCAAACAGAAGCTGTTGTTCTTGCAGAGGGGGACAAAGTCTCTCATCTACCTTGATACTTCAGAAATGACCGCTAAACTCTTTCAAATTTGCTTTTGGAGATTATGGCTGCTAACAGGAGTGTTTGGAATCACGAGTCTACAGGGAACAGCTCTGCCACTGTACCGTTGCCATTTCCTGGATGAAGGGGAGGGAGTCACCTTGTGAATGCCCTGGGAAGTGGCCAAAGATAAACACCAGCCAAACACGGCCACTCTCACTGGCCTTTGGGGCCTCCAGAGTGAGGTTAGTTGGCAACTTGCAGAGCAGGGGAACTGCACTGCTAGCATTAGCCACAGGCGCACAGAGGTTGCCGGTGGAAACGCCATCTCAGACGTTACCCTCTGACCACTGAGACGTGTCTGGTTAGTGCCAGAGATAGGCTCATCCAACTTTATGGAAGTAGCAGTAGCGAAGCATAAACACGCCTCCCTCTCCCAGACACTCGGGGCTCTGTTTACAGATTAAATCTCAGGATGTGTATATTTGACGTTCTTATTCCAGGATATTAATGGCAAAATGAACTTGTCTGGTGATGTCTCCGTCACATTAATGTCTGATGGACGGTTCCAATGTGAAAGGTGCACTGAGACGTGCTGGGGGCTCTGCGTGTGCAAGTCAGAGGCGACGGGGCTGGAATGTGAACTTGTTTAGAGTGAACCCAAATGGAGTCGATTTAACCCTGCAGGAGTCGAGTCGTCTTAAATACCAGAGCCCCAGAAGGCAGAGTCTTGATAAATAGAATGAAATGTGCAAAATATTTATCTTGTGGCTCTTAATCTGCCTAATGTAGTCTGGCAGCATCGCTAGGAAGCTTTTGTGGGTTTTAACCATTATCTCGAAATTTATAGTTAGTTCAGAGGTCAACTAGCGACATGGCTTTGCAGGTTCCTAAAGGCTGTTTAAATCTTCAGGAGGTATCTGGGTCATCTCTTGCCTAGAGAAATCTGGAGAGAATTCTCACGGAAGGTAATGGGTGAGACTAGGCCATGAAGCAACCTTGTGGATTTATATAACATTTAGGAAACATCCGTACTGTGCCCATCTAGGCAGAGAGAGGGAGGAGCACATTTTTTTTTTTTTTTCGTTTTGTTCTGGAGATTGTGCAGGGTGATTGGGAAGTGAGGCAGACTCACAGGAAATAAATACAGAACCAAAGAGAACAATTAAACTGAATGTCCAAGGGTGTGGTACAAGACATAGCCAGATGCTGAAGGAACCACTAAGATTAATCAATGTTCTTCATTCCCCATCACAGGGGAAATTGTCAGCCTCAAAACATGAGTCTTGAATGACTCCAGCTGAGAACGTAGCAAAAGCCATCTTACAGCATGAAAAGCATTTGATGTCTCTCCACAGAGCATTCTGAGCACATGTGTGGGGTCGGGGTGGCTGGGAAGAGTGAAGGGAGAGGATTCCCCTCTCCCTCGCCTTATCTCTTCCTTTGCCTTCAGTTCTTGCTGCACACCCTACCCATAGCCCTCTAGAGATGAAAGCCACAGAGCTGAGGACAGAGGGCAGGTCTGCCATGCCTGGAGGACTTATGCTACCTGTCCTCCTTAACTATCAAGAAGCTGCCTTTCCTACTGCCTCGGTGACAATGCGGAGTCCTCCAGTTCTCGCTGAGAAGACTCCAGAGTCCCAAAGGCCAATCCAGATTTCTAAAACAGGTAGAAAAGGATAGTTCTGATGAAAAAGTTTATGTTTAAAAATTGCCATGAAAAGCAAACTTTATGTTTCCTGAGTCTTGCTTCATAACTAGGACTAAAACGAACATCAGATATGTGTAGATATTTACATGATTTTGAACATTTTCAGAATATTTAACTAAATATAGAACTTCTTTAAAAAGTACATTTTTTGTGACAGTAAGTTTCTTTGTCTCACAGACATGTAAGAAAATAACAAAAATATTACAGCTCTTTAAAAACCCATTCCAACAGAAGCAGTAAGAATGGAGGCCCTGGCTTCATGCCCATTTCAGTGGGCATTAATCCAGCCAACACTTACTGAATGCCCCTTCCTGCAAACATAGTTTCAGGTCCTAAGGACAGAGAGGTGAATCGGATACGGTCCCTGCTCTTTGAGATCAACTCACTTCTCCAACTGCTATAGCTGCACAGCACTCTCTCTGGGGATCTCTTTTACAGGACAAAGACTCCCCTAGGAAAAACCATATACAACATAGTCCATCCCTGTTCCTTCGTGACTCATACTAAAAACTTCTAGGCTGAATCAAGTTGAATCTGAGAAAAAGAAAAAGGAAACTAAGAAGTAAATACATTTGACAGTAAATTTGAGACCATAAACCTTGGGATTCTTTTTATAATACCACGCACTTCAAAATCAGGCAGTATTTTTCATTCAACATAAATTTAGAGGTAGCTCAAAGAAAATGCAGGATTAACTGTAAGTAGTGGGATAGTGAGCATGAGCCAGGCTTCCAAATAAACACATCAGAACCTTGGTCTAAAAAAAGACAGAACACAAATAACCTCCTCTTGATGTGCCTACAGTTTCATGTAACTGTTTCTAAGTCATGAACTAATTTGCCAAAAAGAGGTTAACTCCAGTGCAATAAGGCAGCATTTCAGGAAACAGGTTTGGTGCGTATTGTCTTGGAGGCTGGGCTACTTTAGGCCCTGCCCGTGCGCTGGCTTTCTGATGATCACTTTCTAAAACTCTTTGGTGTGATTTAGCAAACAGGTAATACTTTAGGACACTGGAGAATATGGGTCTTCACACACATGGGCTTGCCTATTACCCAAAATACTATACCCCTGAACCAAAGAATTCACCTAGATGAATTTGTTAGAGAGGCTGTGTGACCCTGGACAGCCCACTTCCCCTCTGTAGGGTAGGCGTCCCCTCTGTGAAATGAGAAGCTTAGATGAGCTGCTTTTGCAAATCCCTCCCAGTACACAGAGGCCTTTCCCCAAGACTCAACACAGGAAGGCTGGGCTCTGCCCACAGAAGCTTCCAGCTGAAGGAGAACAGTGAAGGAGCCAAAATCCTGGATGCTCAGCTGGAGGGTGGTTTTCACTCAGTCTAATCTTTCGGAACCTTGGGACTTGGGGATGAGCAGCGGCATTATATCATTTCCAGGCACAGACCTAAGTTCTGCTGTCAGCTCACATGGTCTGTCTTCGTGGTTTGCACTTCATCATCCACTGCCTCATCTGACCCAACCCAGTGAATCTCCCGATTTTAAAGTGCGTAGAAGTTCCTTACTTGGGGATTTTAGGAAGCACACACACTTCTTTAGGCCTCGCTTCTGATCATTCTCATTTAGGAGGGCTGGGTTGGGGCCAGGAAGTAGGCACTTTCAACAAGCGCCAGAGGAGCCCTGTGGGGTGGTGATCCCTGGACCATGCTTCCAGGAACACCAGTCTCACCATTCTGGAGCTGGGTTTGGTCTCCCTCACAAATCCGGGCTTCTGGGAGCCAGGGACCCCTCTGACATTGCAATGTCAGAACGGATGGGGAATAGAAAGGGACCTGCCCTATAGTTAATTGAACTTTGGTGAGTTTGTGAATCAGTGAATGAGTAGGCACATATAATAGGAAAGGTCATTGCCTCCATGAACTATCAAACACTGAATGCATGGAGCACTCCTCAGGCAATGCCTGAGAAGGCAAGGTGAGTGGGAGAGGCGGTTTACGCCAGGCCCCAAATCCAGGTCTCTGGTGGGCCCCCACAAACAGTAGGATCCTTGCAAGGGGATATTTCTTCTCTAGCAAACACATTTGTCCAGGGGGAGTCCCTAAGCCCCCGTTATATTTTAAGCTGCATCTCTCAAAATGTCAAAAGTAAGATTAAAGTGTAAATGATTGCCAGGTCTCTCCTGTCCTCCTGGTACTGTGCTGAGCATCACAGCCTGTTTGAAAGATATGGGGCAGCAGCGAGGGTGGGAAGGAGCTGGGGATGGTCTTTAAATGTAACCGAATGGAGCATACAGAGAAGGCGAAGAGAATGCGAAGCTCCGGTGTGTCTTGGGGGGATAAAGCAGTTCACAGGCTGCTACTTTTTTGTGACATAGCTTTTATGGGGGGAGAGCCAGAATATTAAGCTCATTGCTTCCAGATGGGGCGGTTGGACAAGACAGAGAGACCTTGGCTCTGAAAGCCTGGACGCTGTGGTGCGATATGGATATGACATATTGAAGTAATCGAGATAGAAGATCTGGCTTTAGCCAAAGCTGTCAGATAGATACTTTTTAAAACATTACATGGTTTGTAACAAGGTATTGTGTATCCTCCCCCAAATACACTGCCGCCTCAGTCTCTGGAAAGGCGGTGGGGGGAGGGGGGAAGTGTGCTTATTTTGCTTGAGTTACTAAAGCTCCTTTTATATATGAGGAATTTGGCATCTCCTGGCTGGGAGCGGCTGAGCCAACAGTGTCCGATGCACTTGTAATGTAGATCATGCTAGTGACTTGCTAAGTAAGTCCAGGTGTTTGCATAAATGGCAGGGTCCTGAGCACTCCCTTTTTGAGCCCTGAAGCAATCATGGCCCAGCGCCTCAAATGAGCCTCCAATCTGTTTAATAAATCATCTGTCTATTTATAGAGTTAATCCAGAGAGAAATCCTTCGAGTTGTCTGGTGGGGCTTCTTCCACCAGAGGGCACCCCATACCTGCCTCATTCAGTCAGGTGGCTCTGGGGACAGCAGGGATTTGGGATTCGCTGCAAGGTCCTTTTACTGGTTCTTTCCTTCCTGCCTGAGGTGCTGGCCCAGGGTGGCATGCATATGGATCAACACCGATGGGGACAGGGAAGAGCACCCACACCCCTCCCTGCACAATGGCATCCATTCTCCGGAGTCCACAGCAAGACTTCCATTCTGGGTCGGCCTGCCCAGGCACACTGCAGAGAGGGAGAGAAGGCCGGGCTGCTGTTGGATGTCCCAAGTCCGCAATGCCTTGGTTTATTTGTAATTCTCCCAGTCAGGGAACAGGGCCCTCTCCCTGGCTAACTTCACACCTGAGAACATGTCAGGGCCTCCCTGTGGACCCAGGCTCTGCTTCACATTTCAAAGGCTGGGAACTGTTAAGCTTGTATTTTGATTAAAATTTTATATTAGCTCCCCCCTTTTCAATGTAATTTCAGGATATTTAATTTTAACCAATCATCTGAGAGGAAGGGGTGTGGGAGTATTTGATGTGAAACAGCACACAGAAAAGCCAGCCAAGTCAGAAAATAGAGCAGCTTGGGGCTGTGTGACAAGTGAAATCTCTTTTGTTCTCCCAGGCAGGGTCTGAAACCTAAGCCCCTCAAGGACAGGAGATCTAGTTCTGGGCTGGGAATCAAGAGGGCCGACCCTCTGCAGAGGCCTCCCTGCTACCTTTGTGGCCTTGGGCAAGTCCTTGAAAGTTTCCTGGATGCAGCCACCTGGTTGGGCTCTAGGGAGAGAAATGCCTTCCATTTGCCAGTGGCTATGGGATTTAGAAGGAAAAACCGCAAAGCCCTCAGAAAAGCAAATCTCGAGAGAGAGACCAGAGATAGACATTTGTTACAGCATTCTAACTTTAAGGTGACTCAAACTTTAGGAATGTTCATGAAGCATTAGCTCCCCTCAGTGTAGCTGCAGGTCCCTTATTCAATGTCTTCAGGGCCAGGCAGGAAATGCAGATATGATGTGGGCAGGTCCGGCCCAGGGCACGTGTACGATGATTACAGTAGATAAATTGACCTAATTTTTATAGACCGGACATGATCACATGTTCATCTCAGGTCTAGTTACTTACATTGACCACCTCTGTATGTTGACCAGTTTGCTGTCATCCCTTGGGTGGTCAACTTATAGAGGTTCTATTGTATTTGTTGTTGACTACATGAATGAATTAAAGTGGGTCTTGTAGGAGAAGAAAGGGAATGCTGTGAACCATGTCAAACTGGAAGCTACATGCTCTGTCTTTGCTGTTCAAATTATTGCTTTCTACAATACTAGTTTAACTATCTTCTGGCTCTAGGGCTACCTATTCATATCTCTGTATCCATTTTTGTACATTTTTGGGCCCACTTAAAAGACCAAGAGAGGAGGAAAATAAATTTGGTAGTATAGTACATCCTAAGTCTGCCCTCTTAATCCTGATTTTATTATCCTATATTTGCTCATAAATACAATTCCATTTGTCATTCTACTTAACTACTCTGAATTAGGCATGTCCGGTCACCTTGGCAATAGCCCGTGTACCTGGTATAATATAGAATGAGGGATCATAGCAGTATTCCCCAGGGCAGACCTCTGCAGGGAAGACAGACTATATTATCTTTCTTGAGAAAAGCCCCTTCAGCAAAACCATGAGGTTATGATGGGGCTGGAAAAGCTAGCCTGATCTTAGCCCTAAGATCTGGGCTAAGAATGGAACTGGGATTCTGTTTCCTAAAATGGGAATGTTACTCCCTGGCTCTCTTTACTTCCAGAGCTGTTTGTGAGGATCCATGAATAAGGTTATATGAAAGGGCTTTCAGTGTGCTGAATTAATATAAAGAGTTCAAATGACCCATTCTGTGGGCAGAAATTGGATGAATCGTCCATAGTGATATTCAGCAATGAGTTACGTATCACTTTTTCTAGGATGAGTTTGAGAACTTAATTGTCTCACCTTGTATTTCTGTTGTTTCTGTATTCATGTCAAGGATATTGAGTTGTAGGTTTCCTCCATTATATTTCAGGTAAATGTGCAGAATGATTTCATCCTGGATCAGAAGAGGCTCCACCTAGGAGTGCTCACAGGCAGGTCAAGTGGAGGGGGTGGCCAAGGCCAGTGATTTTGCCAGAACCCAGCATACCTGCTGCTCTGGTGGAGACAGATGCACAGAGTTATGTTTCCAATAAGATGCGTGGATTTGCACTGCCTGATGATCAAAGTCTAACTCCTATGCCTGGAATTCGAGGCTCTCCAAATCTGGCAATATCTTTCTCGCTTTCTCCTCCTCCACTTCCTTATGTGCACCCCGGGATTCAGGCACCATCATACACCCCTCCCTTCCATGTACACATTCCACATTTTCACATATAAAGCCTTTGCACATATAATTTCTTCTGCCTGAATTCTTTTTGAATGTCTGCCTGTTATAGTCATGATCATTTTTAGGGAGAAATACTTACCCACTCCTCATATTTCCACAGAAAGGGAGAGCAAGGGGGAATGTTTCACCACCCTCTTTAGGAAGAGAAAGAACGCAGGAATATTTCCAGTTCCTCTGTCCATCTTCCGCTTATTCTTTCCAAGGGAAGAGGAGCGACTGGGATGAGGAGCTGAGCATGCTGGGCTCGGCTGTGCCCTCCTTGCAGGTCTGCAGGGACACTCCCACCTGCTGATGGAGGGCATCCTGCCTGGCTCATGCTTACTTTGTGCCTGTGGCCAGGGCTCAGGGCAGCCCCCTAGAGCCACTCATGAGGCCCCATTCTCCACTCTCCTCCACTGAGGGAGGACTGTCATGAAAGAGTGATGCTCCCTGTAGTACAGAGGGTAAGAATGTCTGGCCAGGACCTGGCCCTGCCCTCACACGGGTCATCCAGGGCTTAGACTGTAAAGGCAGCGGGAAGGGACATGTTCCACCATCCAGCATTACCAGCTGATGGTTTGATCTCCCTTCAGACTGTATCACTTGCACTGAGTAGGTTCTGAATTCTAAGAAAGAAGAGAGCAGTTATTATTTAAATCTCCAATTCTCAACATCTAACTACTAAATCTTCAAAACAGTTTTCTCTGACTCCTTTGCTGGATGTGATCATTCCTTGGTTTCCCGTTTGCTGTCTCCTGTGGAGTTTCAGTGGTGCTTCATTTGCTCATCCTTTTGTTCATATTTACAAGTGTTTGATAAGTTGGCATTTTTTTGCACTTAGGATGTGATGGAATCCAGCCCGGGCCTGCCAAACAACAATGACAACTACAACCAAAAAATAGTCAGCATTGTGGCGGGCGCCTGTAGTCCCAGCTACTTGGGAGGCTGAGGCAAGAGAATCACTTAAGCTGAGGAGTTGGAGGTTGCTATGAGCTGTGATGACATGGCACTCTACCCAGGGTGACAGCTTGAGGCTCTGTCTTAAAAAAAAAAAAAAGGAAAAAATCCTCCCTCTGTGATTCTGATGCTCATTAAAGGCTGCGACTCACAAGCCCATAAGGCATATCTAGAGCCCTGGGTTGGAGTCAGGATTCCCAGGAGGTTTCAGCTCTGGCTTTGCCATCTGCAACACCAAGTTGGGACAAACTACTCTCTGCACTTCAATTTTCTAATCTTTAAGATTGGAGCAATAATAGGACTGTCTACCGCCCTCCAAAGCTCATCAGTCTGAGAAAGCCAGATGCTGTATTTGAAAGTCCCAGGACAGATGTGACCCCAGGAAAAGTCAGGTAGCTGTAAACTGTGTCTCTTGGGAGGTGTGGAGTCTGCTGCTGAAAGTGCTGGGGGCCAGAGGGCACCCAGGGAGATCAAGCAACGAGAGATTGGAGGGCACTGGGTAGCGACTAAGGCAATGATTCAGGTGTGAACTGACGGAGCCCAGCCTTGGTGAGGCCTTGAGGACATGTGTGTGGCCACAGGCCAGGAGGATTCATATTCTCTGTGGGTGAAAGGCCAGGCAGTATCCACACCTAAAAATAAAACTGGCCTCTTTCAGCACTGGACTAGGAGGTTAAAATACCTGGAGGGAAGTTGAACAGAAAGTTATCCTTTTTCAAAGAAAGTCTGCTCTTTCAATACAAACTCAGAGACAGCTTTTCTGGGAAAAGATGTCAAATGGTTTACCAAGATATTGACAGTGGTCCCAAAGAAATGTTGGGTATAGAAGTACCAAAAAAGGGCCTGTCCAGGTAGGTCCTGGGGTTTCTGACTCTAGAATCTTCCAGCAGTCAGAGAAAGGGCAGAAAACACAAACCCAAGAAGTTAAAAATAAGATTGTAAAAATAACCTAAGGCTGAGCTCCCTTCTCAGTCTGACCTGGGCTCCCAGAGCAGTTTCTTCTGACCCCTAAAGAGTTACCACACCATGGGCTGCGGTAGGGGATCCCACTGCTCTTCCTCCTCTTCCGGCAGCTTCAGGACCCAACATCTCATGAACTTCCCCATATCCCTTGGAGATAAGTATTTCCTTACGGTAATGACTGTTATTCTCATTTTACAGCTGGAGAGGGGGAGCAGAGGGATGGTCCTGAAAAGAGCGAGACATTTCTCCCTTTTCTCTGGACTCTGTCATGTTCAAATCATAAAATAGAAAGCACAGGAAAGGTCTCTGAGCACTTTAAAACCCAAGGTAGCACAGATCAGCACTGGGGGAAGAAAAGGTTGTTAGAGGTTTGGTGTGCTGTAAAATTTATGTTTAATTTTTAGAGGGTGAAGGGGGTGGTAGATAGTTTCTTTTCACTTTCATATGCCTATAAAAAAGATGGAGTTTCAGAAATAGTCTAGTGTAACTTAATTTTGCATATGATGAAAGAACTTGTTAAATGTGCTGTGATGGGAGACACTGAAGCCCCCAATCTCCCAGTTGCTTTTATGTCATGTCACTGTCCCCATAAACTGTCCACATGCTCTGTGGGCTGATGCTCCCAGCAAAGGCACATTGAAGGGTAATGGGTCATTGTGAGAGCCTAGCTAGAGGCTGGACTTTTCTGTGAAGTTTGAGAAACATATTGAAATTATCAAGACTTGGAACACAGCCGTCATCTGCACTGAGCTTTCACCACCTTATCGAGTTCCGAGACTTGACTATTCAAGGCTTAGCCAGTCAGTTGTATTTGCCTCCTGGGGAGTCCTGCAATCCTAAGCCTGGTCCAGGGAGAGGATTCTGGGAGGTATGGGAGAGAAACTGGTCCCACAGACTCCCAACAACTGACCAGTCAGAGGGGGTTCTGAGAAATCTCTTTGAAGTGAGCATCAGCATAGGCCCTGGTCCCTGCACTGGGATGCACAGTCAAGGGCAGCCCAGATGGCCGTTCTCAGAATATCTTTTCAGGCAGGAAGACAGGCCACAAATGCAGAGCTGTAGGCCTGGGCTACATGGACCTGTGTGGAGGTCACAGGGCAGACACTTTCCTCGCAGGAGATTCATTGCTGCAGTCTTTGCACAATTAAACATTTGAATAATTCAAACTTAATTTTCTTATAGGCACACATTTAAAGAAGGAAAAAATGCATTTTGAGACTTATATATCTATACATACCATAAAAATATGTAACTTTTTTGTTTTACTTTTGAACTTACTTTTAAAATTATATCAATGGAATGTGTCAATAAAGACTTTGGGAAATTTAGAGGTGTCTATTTAATAATTTTTATTTTCTAGAGGTTTTCTCATGTTTTCCTAAATCAACTATAAATCAACTGTTTGAATTATCCTGACAGATATTTGACCAAATATCTTCACAGTATTCTATCACATCTAACATTGTTTCCTAACGTTTTTAGTCTCAGAAATGTTTTTCAGCAAATGCCCTATCTCACTAGTCAATATACCTTTGGATGACCTTGACAGAAAATACATAAAAAATTATAAGAACACTGACTAATGCAAAAAGTGACAGCAAAATTGTTCCCCTCAACACACACAAAATTCTTTGGGTAAACAACAGAGTGGGCTGGTGACTGATTTGTATGTGTGGCCACAGGGGCAGTAATGGAAACAGAGTCTATAACTAGTTCAACACTATTGGTCATTAAGCAACTCTTGGAAGACCTGAGTTATTTTAAATTTTGAGCACTTTGTGGACTGTTTTAAAATTCATTTAATGTTCTACCAAACAGTATAATATACAAAATAATGTAGAAAGTCAGAGGAGGGAGTGAGGGCAAAATTAGATTCAGTATTTAAACTCACGACTTTTGCTTCTGGACAACTTCACATCAGATTCCTCCAATAAAGACGCTCCTGAAGGTGTATCATTCTGACGATCTGGGCTCACTTGGCCTGCCAGACTGCCTCCTGCAGGGAATATTACTGCTGAGAAGGCACCTGTTATGTATATTTATTTAATTACTTCTCAGGACAATACCATGATGCCAATATCCTTATAGTTAGGTGCCCATAGAATATTTTTGCCTTTTCCCCGAATTAATAGTCTCTCAGGAAGTGTGGCCTCTTGAGTCCTGGCTGCTTCAGAAGTTTTGCACTCTGGGGTTTTTTTTTTTTGCTTAAGACCTGAAAATCGTCTCTTAACAACTGTCCTTTTTTGGCTTTGCAACAAGAATTGAAGTATTCAGAAAATTGTGCTAAACAACTTAGCCTTATAAGTCCTGGCTGTCTCAGTAGCTCTCTGCTGCCTTCAAGAAGATTTTTTAAATTTCATTTACAGTTACTGTATCATTACCAGAAGTGTAATTCAACATATGTTTTTGAGATTTATATATTTAGATCTGAGTCATTATTTCTAATAGCTGAATAAAATCATACATATGTGTGTGTATGTCAAGCCTTCATGTGAGTATATATATAATATATTGTATTAATTACAAATGGACATTTGGGTGTTTTCCAATTCGTTATTGTTAAAACAATGCTACAATGAATATTCTTGCACATTTTGTGTGTACATCTTTGAGGGTTAATCTAAAATTTACATCTGGAAGTGGGATTATTGATCCACAGGGGATATTCATCTTTAATTTTGTTATATATTGCCAAATTGCTCTTGAAAGTAGATGAACCTCTTTACATTTTCACCAGTAGCACATGACTATGTTTACCACCAGCTTTGATGATGTTTGTGAAATCATTTAAGTGGATTTGGACCTTTTTATTTTGATTGCTAATGTTGTTCTCCAGCTCATTACTTGTCAGGGTCCTCTTCTGGAAATGCCTATTGACATCTTTGTTCCTTTTTTTAATTTGGGGGTTGTCTCTTCCTTATGAATTTATTCTTTCTACGATCCAAATGCCAACTAATTGTTAGTCTGCTATCTATGTGGGCAGTCGATCCACAAGTATTTATTAAGTGACTTCTATGTGAAGCTAGGGACTGGGGGGTACATGAGACAGACAGGGCTCCATTCCCATGAATCTTCTGTCCAGTGTGGGAAGACAGATCATCAATAAGTGCAAAATTAGTAAGATACTATCAGATCAGGAAAAATGCTATAAAAATAAGAAAATGGGATAGACAGTGATGGGTGCATGAGGAGCTACTGTAGGTTGAGAGGTAAAGGAAAGCCTCACATGAAGGCTTGTGTGCAGAGGCTCCGTGAAGCAGAGGGGAGGATGTGTCTCCGCAGACCTGTGAATAAGGTGAACTCCCTGAAGCTGCACCAGCTGGACATTTAATGTTTTCTTTGCTGCGTATTCATCCTCTAAAGGACAAAAATTTCCTTAATGAGTGCATTACCCAGTGCTCCAGCAGGGCCAGAATTATTGCTGGAGTCTGGGCTATGACAGGCAAGATACACAGAAAATTCTCTACCATAAGAGACTAGGTTTAACTCAAGTACCCAGGCAGTGATAATAGCCAAGGAAGAGAGAAGCCTGTCTGTCCCAGAGTGCAGTTCATCCTATCTGAAAAGCATTCTGATGAAAGGAATGGGCACCCTGAACTCAGACTGCCTGGGCACTCCTGCCATCATATTAGCAGTGAGTCTCTAAGCAAGTTCTCTGGATTCCCTGTGCTTCAACTTCTTACGTGAAATGGAGGTTGTACTTGTAGTAGGAAAGTCTCTAAACTGTCCCCATGGATCTCTAACACTTGGTATTCATGCCCTTATATAATTCTCTACACAGAGATGACCCAGTGACCTCCTTAGGTTGGAGAATATAGCATATGTGATGGGATGTTGCTTCTAAGATAAGTTTTAAAAGATTGTGTCTTTTGTCTTGCCATCTCTCTCACTCTTTGTTGCTTTCTCTCTTTGAGGAAGCAACCCACTGTACTGAGAGATCCATATGGCACGGAACTGAGGGCATCTTCTGCCCAACAGCAAACAAGGGCCTGAAAAATGCCATCAATCCCTGAGTAAGGTTGGAAGGGGACCCTTCCTGAGTTGAACTGAGATGACTGTGAACTGGCTGGCACCTGGCCTATAGCCTTGTGAGTGACCCTGAGTTGATGGACCTGGGAAAGTTATGTCTGGGCTCCCTACCCACAGTATTTGCGAGAAAATAAATGTGCATTAATTTAAGCCACCAAGATTTAGGTTAATTTGTTGTACAGCAGTATAACTAATACAGAAATCAGACCTTAAAATGTGGTCCCTGTGAGGCTGAAATTGCAGGCGGTCCCTGACTTCTGATGATTCAAATTACAATTTTTTTACTTTGCTATAGTTTGAATGTGATACCCGTTTATGGGGTTACATCCCAGTAAATCTATTATAAGATGAACATATTGTTAAGTAGAATGTGCATGTGAGTAGATTTATGATATTTTCAACTTGCAATGGGTTCATCCATTGGAAGATCAGAACCCTTCTGTTTATACAAGCAAAGTGCTAAGAGCAGTGTGTGGGATATCAAAAGTCAGGGAGTCTGGTGATTGGTGAATTCACCAAAATCAAGGGTGACAACAAGTCCTGCCTCCCACAGATCCCCCACCCACCCCCAAGGCCCATTGGGTGCAGGTCTGATCCATGGTAGCAAACCTTACAGTTATAAATCTCAAGAGTGGTTTCTTTAGACATACTATCGTGAAAGCATCGGAGTAGTCTCATCCCTTAGTCCTATACAAGGAGGAGGGAGAGATGACCTCAGATTTCAGTTACTTCCTGCTGTTCTCTTCCCTCTTCCCAACACTCCAGCCCATTTCAGTTCTGATTTCCTCTAGGAATGTTTTCACACACATTCCAATGAGCTTTCCTTCCTCTAAAAACCTTAGTTAATTTCACTGTTATCATGATTTTGTACTTTCTTCTACCCCTGTGAAACACAAGCTATCTGATGGGTACCCTGAACTCAGACTGCCTGTGTTCATATCCTCCTGCCATTATATTAGCTGTGAGACTCTAAGCAAGTTCTCTAAATTCTCTGTGCTTCAACACAGAGAATTGGGAAACACAGGAAATTGTACTTGGAGTAGGAAAGTCTCTAAGATATCTACACATGCCTGGTTGGTGGTCACATGATGAGCTTTTCTTTGGTGCATGTGTTCACTTCCTCTCATTCCTGTCTCTTTGCTCTCTGGGCCTTTCCGCCTTCGTCTCTAGGCTACATGGCAACGAGTAAGCATTTCCTAAAGTTTTGGCAAAGCAGTGACATTGAGCAGCAAGTGTGTTTCAGGTAGTACACAAAGGTGTCATGTAATACGTGGAAACTATTTCATTAGTAAATCTGAGACAAGGAGTCCTGTTGCACACTCCCCCACATGAAGTCCTTTCTGGCAATGGGACCCAGGCTGTGAATGGCTCTGCTGCTTTCCTGTCCCACATCTGGGAAGCATATTTTCTCTTCATCAGTTTATTCAGATCAGACATTTCTAAAAGTCCAACGCACCAGAGATTATTTGCTTGTTAATGATGAGAATTCTGTGTATTTGTATAACACTTTACAGTGTGCAAGGTACTTGCTCATCTGTAGTGTCAAGTGGTCTCCAAAATAATGTCAGAAGATCAGAATCATTAACCCTCTTTCATAGATGACGTAGAGAGGGAAATAACTTGCCCAGGTACATAAAGCTGAGAAGGAAGAGGACTGGGGGCCTAAGTTCAGGCTCCTTCCATGGAGCTCTGACCCTTGGGTCAAAGGGTACCAGGGCTGATTGAAACTGTGTGTGTTCTTCCTGTGTATTTCCTTCTGAAAATAGCAAGAAGTCCATTCTTATCCCTACAGTCAGAGTCATCCTTCCAAGTTAGATTTGGAAGCAGAGCAAATCACTGCTCTGCTCAAAATCCTGCAATGGCTGCCCGCTTCCCTTAATAGAAACCTAAGTCTGTCCATGAAGGACTTACTAGTCCTTCTATAGACAATTGATCTGAGGTCCTTCTAAATTCTAAATAGAAACTCAAGTCACCAGATGTGGCCCCTGTTAACCTCTGCTCACCCATCTCATGTGTTCACCCTTTTCTCCTGCCATGCTGTCCTCCTGACTGCTGGTCTGCAAACACCTCCAGATGCAGACCTCACTTCATGGCCCTTGGATTGCTGCTCTCTGGGCCTGACCAACTAGTTGGCCTCTTTCATTCCTGGACCTAAATGGTACCACCTTAATTGGGCCCACCCTGTGAAATGACTATCTCTGCCTGAATCCCCTTACCCTCTCAAAGTTGTCCCCCGATCACTTGCCTAGTATATAATTGACTAACTCATTTTATTCCTTACTGATGTCCTCTTGTACTAGAATTCAAGCCACATAGGAGAATTTTATTTGTTTATTTTGCCCATTAACAGATTCCAAGGACCTAGCATAGTGTTCTGTAAATCATGGCTCAATTAATGCTTACAAGCCACTTCCTCCCTGAGCCTCCATTTTCTTCAAATGCGACTAATAGTAGTACTGCAATGAGCAGCTGCCACTGTTGCTTACCTGGTCTTACATCTACAGCTAATAAGAGACTCCTGCTTCCTAAAGCCACGCCACGTGGTTCCCATGATGCTGATAGAGGACTTATTGTTATCCAAGTTGGCCTGGCCAATCAGGAGACACCAGTTCCCTGATGATGGTGCTGCACAGATGGGCATGTGTGCCAAGCAGAGCTGATGTATGAGATTAGGTCAGTGTGCCCTGGGTGATGGGTCTTTAGGACATGTCTGTGGTGACAGGCCATGTTGGCTGTGCCTATCAGCAATCATCTTGCAAACACAGGAAGGCAGCTTGCTTCAGGGATAAGCCAGGCTGAGGCAGGCCAAGCAAGCAGTGGCCTCAAGGGAGAGCAGGCTTGTGCTCTTTCTGTAAAGTAAGATATAGCTGAGAAAGAGCAAGGCAAACAGGACTCTGAGAATGGACCAGAGGACTGATTTGGAGAGAGGAACTCGAGAGACAGAAAGAAAGATTTCCTTAGTCCACAATGCCATCTTTTGATTTTTACTTAGAAAACTCCTCCTGCTCATCCTTTAAAACCTCATTTGAAAATTTCTTTCTCCCTGAGATCTCCCAGGCTGAGGTAATTATAATTCTCTTTGTGCCCCCATGGTACCAGGGTTACACTCTATCCTATAAATTGTAGTTAGCCATTGGATTCATTTGCTAGAAGTTCCATAACTAAATAGCACAGACTGGATGGCATTTATTTATTTATTTAGACAGAGTCTCAGTTTTGCCCTTGGTAGGGTGCCAGGGTGTCACAGCTCGCAGCAACTTCAAACTCTTGGGCTCAAGTAACCCTCTTGCCTTAGCCTCCTAAGTAACTCTGTCTGCCATTTTTTTATTATTATTATTTTTTTTAAGAGACTCTTGCTCAGGCTGGTCTTGAATTCCTGAGCTCAGGCAATCCACCTGCCTTGGCCGCCCAAAGTACTACAATCACAGGCATGAGCCACCCTGCCCAGTCAACTGGATGGCTTAAACAACTTATTTTATCATAGCACTGGAGGCTGGAAGTCCAAGATCAAGGTGTTGGCAAGGATGGTTCCTTCTTTGGCTTTTCTCCTTGGCTTCATTTTGTGTCTTCACTTGCTCTTTCCTTTATCATATGCATCACTGGTGTCTGTGTGTCTAAATATCCCCTTCTTAGAAAGACCCAAGTCAAATGACTTTAAGTCCCATCCCAATGGCCTTTTTTAAACTTATTTACCTCTTTAAAGTCTCTATTTCCATCTTATTGTGCAATAAGTGGAGGGAGGGAAGGGGAGGGAGAGGGTGGGGGGAGAGATGATAAAGGGTGAGATCACACTTGTGGTGCATATGTGAAGGGTCAGGAGAAATCTTCTAAATACGGATCAAAATTGTTTTCACACAGCAAATGAGAAAATATCATG
>CAUYRH010013517.1:0-36892 GCA_963574655.1 Perodicticus potto | reverse complement strand
TCCTCGTGCACATCTGACTGGTCAATAACCTGTCAGTCTCCAGGGCCCGGGTCTTCATTGGATGACTGATGAAGACCCACCCCCCCAAAATCCCATATAAACCCACAGAGCAGAGAGCTCGGAGGAGACTTCGGTAGGACGGCGGAGTGAGAAGAGCTCAGAAGCAGACATCGGAGAGGGAACGGGAAGAGCTGCCTGTTTCCCTCAGAAGTGGACTTCGGCTGGAACCCAGAGCGGGAACAGGAAGAGCTGCCTGTTTCCCTCAGAAACAGACCTCGGCCAGACCTCGGCCAGACCTCGGCCAGACCACAGGAAGAGCAGCCTGTTTCCCTCCAGAGGCAAGGGAGTTTGCTCCCCTCCTGGGTCCTCTTGCCTGGAGGTTTAGTTCTTCCTCTACTTATAATTCTTTCCTATAAATAAAATCCTGACCTACCACTATTCTTCTTTCCTGTAAATAAATCCTGACCTAACACTACTCTTGTGGTCCTTCGATTCCTTCTTCGAATCGCCTGAGACCAAGAACCTGAAATTCCGGCATCACTAGCACTTTGGAAGGCCAAGGCAGGAGGATCACTGGAGGCTAGGAATTTGAGAGCAGCCTAGGCAACATAGTGAGACCCCTTCTCTATAAAAACTACAAAAATTAGGGCGGCGCCTGTGGCTCAAAAGAGTGGGGCGTCAGCCCCATATGCTGGAGGTGGCGGGTTCAGACCCAGCCCCGGCCAAAAATCAGCCAGGTGTGGTGGTATATGCCTATAGTCCCAGGTTTTAAAGGGAGGCTGAGGCAGGAGGATTGCTTGAGCCCAGGAATTTAAGGTTGCAATGAACTATGATGACACCACTGCATTCTCATCCAAGCAACAGAATGAGAACTAGTCAAAAACAAAAACAAAAAGACAAGTCATGGGTCAGATTTGGCCTATGTGCTGTTTTTTGTTGATCCATATGCTAAATAATTAAAAGAAATTTAATAACACTAACTATAAGAAAAATGCAAAATGCTATTTATTGGGCAATCTTTTTAAAGATTTTAAAAAATCCAGTGTTAATGAAGATATGTAGAAAAGAGTATTCACATGCACTGCTGGTGAATTTATTATCGGTGGCCAATTTTATACATAAGAAAACTTAAGAGTGTGCCTTCTTTTTTAATTACTCAGAAACTCAATTTCTAGAAATATTTTCTAAAGAAATCCCTGAGACAGTCTTATATGTTTGAATAAGGATGTTTATCACAAAGATATTTGTAATGCGAACAATTCAGTCACTACTTAAATGTCTAACCATAGAGGACTTGTTAAATAAATTACAGTATCCCTATACAACAGAATAATGTACAAGTACTAAAGAGAATGATAAATTATAGAAAGCTTTTTAAATTGAAAAACAGAAGGTTAAAATGGCCCCAACAATAACTTAAGTAAGAGAGCCGGTGGACAGGTAGGTAGATAATTCCACACTTACAAAACATTGTCCCAGGATAACTCAATATCCCTCCATGAGATTTTTTTCAAAATCCTTTTTCAATGTGGTCGTCCAATATAATGTGTTTTTTATTCCAAATTCCCTTGTTATTTTTAAAGACTTACCAATCCATCTAAGGCTAGTGGCTAGTAAAAAATACACAGAATTCATGGAATAACATGAATCCTTGTCTGGAGGGACCTTCAGTTTTTCAATTTCTTTATATGTAATGTACTCGCACAACTTTGGGTTTGGTAAGATTTTTTTCAAGGCTGGAATCACTGAAGTAAGCAAAATTCATCATCATCTATTTCACTAACCATTTATTTTAGTAATTTCATTGACTTTTTGGCATGATCTTCTTAGACATACACATTTTCTACCTCCAAAATGCTCTAATGTGTTATTCTGCAGCCTGGACATAGCTACCCCAAGGCTGCACCTTAGAACCTAGCCCATATGTTTAACTGTCTAATGAATTCGTTCCATTGCAGGTAAGTGCTACTTTTCCAAGGTATGGGTAAGATTTTGAACTGTGGGCCTCCAGGGACAGCAACGTTTTTATAGCAGTGTCTTTGTCCAGTGGTTGGATTCCAAACAACTGGGCAGGCTGGCTGAGTAGGATAACCAAACAGCCTATTTGGAAGGCTACATGGTGAAGAAATCTACATTCAGGTATTATTAGAGAAGTTAAGAGCATTAAAATATTTTATAAAATATATATCTTCATAGGTGACTCAGCATCAATGCTTTACTTTGAATTATTGCATGAAAGTGTGGCTGAAATTTCCCTTCTGGCTTGCCTGTGAAAATTCACATATCCTCCATCATTTTCTTCGGTAAGATCCCAGCATTTACTAGTTTTGCTTTTAGTTTTTGTTTTTGTTGAGAGTTCCCTGTATCCTTCCCCAGCCTTCACCTTCCCCAGCATCATGAAAGAGAAAACACAGACACCCAGGCACCCAGAGAACATCTTTTAATCCACCTATCTAACATAGTGAATGCATAAAAATTAATTAGATGGGCAAGTCTGATGATTAAAAGAACAAGAATTCCAAGTTAATGCAAGGACAGAGGTAGAGAAAACCAGGGAGAATGATGATAGCAGTACCAAAGAGGAAAGGGGGGAAGCATGTGAAATGAGCAAACATAAGTGGTAATGTACAAGACCTTGGGTATCATTCTTTGATGAGCATTTCTATGCGTGACCTTCAGAGAAAACTTGCCTATTTCATGATTTGTTGACAGGCTGGTGTTTGACATTTTGACTAAAGAACCTAGTTACATTGTGAAAAGGGACAGTACCCTTTAGGTGAGGAATATAAACAAATGTCTCCAACTCAGACATTTTTGAAAGAGCTCAAGAGACTCCTAGTAAAGTGCATGACGACGACATCCTGTAGCAGCTTTTGAAAAAAGAAGATATTTTAGAACATATGAGTTTGCTGTTAAACTGTTTTTTCAGATTTAGACAGAAAAATATGGTAGATACAATTTGATCACTTAATAAAAGACTTAGACAACCACAGCTACTCTGAAGGAAGCAAACTGGAGAAATAAAAAGGCAAAAGGAGAATAAATAAAATGTTTAAACTTTAACCGTTTTTTCCAAATCTATAACTCCTCTGAAATTCTAATCAAGAATAAATGATAACAAAGAGGGAGACTGATGTTTCTGCTCATCTTTACCACAAAAGACATTCAGAATGCTGCTGCTTCTAAGGTACGGTTTAATAAAAAAGAAAATTTGACAGAGATTGAAATCTCAAAGGAGAAAGTTATAAAATATCTTGAGAAAATTCAGGCTTACTAGAACAGAAGGAGTAGATGACATTTAGCAATTAACTCTGAGAAAATAAAGAAATGTGCACTAGCAAAAATGCTGATAGGTTTTGCATAAAACAGAGTAATCTGTTTTGGCCTTGAACATCTGGTAACAGTTCCTTCAAAGTCACTAAATAGCAATCAGCCAAAAATTCCCCTTTCTGTCATCCTACCAGGGAAAAAAAGGAAAAAGGTAAGTTTCACAGAATATAAAGATATGCTAGAGAAGAGAAAAATAAATATTTTTTAGAATGTCAAAATTTAATAAAAAGATCTTAAAGAAGGCTTTGTAGGGGTGGCTTTGGATCTTTCTTCTCCAGAGGTAAATGCGCTTTCTGGATAATTCTATCCAGGATATAAGCCTTTTTTCTGAAGCATCTTGCAAGATGAACATCCTGGACACTTATGAATGAGATGCTCTAATGGGCATCTCAAATTCACTTGCTAAATATTTTATCTTATATAAAAGGAAATTCATTAAAAGTATGTTCGGCATTCTTTTATTAGAGTAATGTTGAACGGTTGATATCAAAGAGCTATACTTTAAATGATTTAAATTTTTTTATTGCATCTTATAAGCCAAAAGTCATTATCAACAAGCTGAGGGTTCTATTTAGTTGCAAGTAAATATAGTGCAGCAAGTACAAACATCACAAAGACAGATCAGACTTCAGACAGAGGCCTACAAAAGGTTCCCAATTGTGAAAAGGTATTACAGGCTAAGGAAGATTTTTCAGTTATTTTGGCACAAAGAAAAAATATCTATTGCTGAAATAAAAATATTTTTTCAGCATGTGGCTTTGGGAATATTTCTCACAGGGTTAATTATGTATTTAATAACCAAATGTGTGTTTGTTGCCTATAAATATGAATAAAAGTATAAATTTACAATTATAATCAATGTAAATTAATCATTATTTCTTCCATGGCTAGACTACCAACTGTGTGGGGTTACATCAAGATTGATTTAAAAAAAAAAAAAACTCATGAGTTTTTGTAAAGGATGAATAAAACTAGAAAGACTATTATAACAAATGTTCTATATCAAATCACCCCCACTTCATGTTGGTCCCACCCATTCAAAAGATCAACTCTACTCTCCACCAAGCTGCCCTTCCATACTCCCTCCAGTTCACCCTCTGATCCACAGTGATCGCTCCTTTCTGAACTGAGGTCAGTTAAAATTTATAGTGCTCATTTTTTAAATTAGTGATTTAGCAAAAATATGACCTGTGATATTGTTGATTGGTATTATAGAGGATCTATATTTCTCTCTCTACCTACCTGTCTACCTATCCCTCTCTCTTCCCTTCTCGGTGTGTCTTTTTCTCTCTCTCTCTGCCTTTCGGTATCTCTCATCTTTATCTCTTCAACTATGTTTTAAGCTTTATGGGAGCGAGTATCAGATAAAGCGAGAGGTAGGACACATTACTTCATGCCACACAACACTTGCATCCAGTAAGTGCTTAATAAAAGTATCTTGATACATTGAAATATCAAGTTAAATCTGAAAAGTTAACCTTGTACTGGAGGCATGGCAGGTATCTGCAAAGAATTAAATTGATGATCTAAGAGTTGAAGGATGGGAGGTGGGAGGTGGCGGGACAGTAGGGTACAGTGAGACTGGAAGCTCTTTCAGAGGTGTTTGATCTTCATTCATCCACTGACTCCCCAGGTCAGATGCACAGAAGCTACTTTGGGAGAAGGAAGCATGGCAGATTCTCTCAGATAATTAACCCACCTGCCCCAGTGGAGATCACACTGGTATAAAACGGTTCTGATGACTCTCTCAGCAAAGGAATGCCAAAGACATGAAAGGCAAATCTTCATAGGTCTTCAACTCCTAGTATGGCCACAGAAGAGGAAGATGGAAAATGTGGAGGTTTCTTCCTATATCCCTGTGCTCCCTTTAACATCCAAGCACTATAGAATCTTAATCATCAATTAAAAAAGCACAGGGGTTTTAGTTGACAGCCACAAGATAGGCAAGTAAGACACTTGAGGACATGAAAAGAGTTTCTGGGAAAAAAACAGATATTCAATAAACGGACTTCTTTCTTCTCATTTTATCTGCACATCAAAACCACACCAACTTCTTAGATATAAAAAGATAAAGGTATTCAGGAAAATTGAGAGAAAGAGAAAGTTTCGCATCAAAAGTATCAAGCTGAATAGAGAGAAAAAGGATTGGCAGTGAAAAGGTAAAACCTTCCAAGTAAACTTTAATTCTTCTAGCCTCAACCATGAGATATATTTATGCTTGGTGTGATATTCAGAGTTGTAGAAACGAAAAACCTCACTGAAAAACTTACTTATATCTTAGCAATGGTACTTAGTCAAATTTTCAAACCCCCATAAAATATCAGAAACTCCATGTTAACCTTCCAAAATGCTAGGCAGTTTCTGATAGAAGATCTTGAATCAAATGATTGTAAGTTTTAGCATAAGTTCAAAGCCACTGAGAACCACTCTGGTTTTCTGAGAAGGAAGGAAAAGAATCAAAACTGTAATTCTGGAACAATAATAATTGGATGTAGGGATATGGAGAAGTATATATAATAATTACATAACTTGTCTCATTATTTCTTTGAGAAGAAAAAATGCACTTAATCAAAATACTTAACATAATTTCAAAGACTTCAAGGACCCATATGTGTGAAACCCTTAGTAGTCCATAAACTTCAGATAAGTCCCTGTTGCTAATGGAAATACCAGCTACATGGAGGCTAATGGGAAGAAGACTGAAATTCTACAGACATGTGGTATCTTTCCTAGTCAAATATATGGCTGTGATGGCATACTTATTGGAAACACCGTGAATGCATTAAGTTTGCTTTGAATGGATATAGTTTAGCAGGTAGGATAATGTCTTCTGCCCTGGAACCTGAGTATATGTTACCACATGGCAAAGGAGAATTAAGGTTGCAGATGAAATTAAGGTCATTATTCAGCTGACCTTGAGATGGAAGAATTATATGGGATTATTGGAAGTAGACCAAACATGATCACAAGGGTCTTTACAAGTAAAAGATGGGGGAGAGCCATCCATCTTGGAAGATGGAGGAAGGTCACAAGCCATGGAATGCTGGTGGCCCTTAGAATCTGGAAGAGATATAGAAATGCAATGGATTCTCTGTTGGGCCTCCATAAAGAATTCAGCAGGCGCACATTTCATTTTAGCTGAATGAGCTGCATTACTGACTTTTATTCTTCATAATTATAAGGTAAGAAATTGGTGTTTTGTTAAGCCAAAAAATGTATGGTAATTTGTTACAGCAACAATAGGAAACTAATATAACAGGCAAAAAAAGAAGTAGCAAGTGGTCCTTTTGCTCCTAGCCTGGAAAGTCAGAGGGATTGGTGTCTAAGTTTTTCTAGGAATGTTCAAAATAAGCAAAGAAGGGCCAGGAGCAGAGGCTCACACCTGTAATCTTAGCATTTTGAGAGGCTGAGGCAGAAGGATCACTTGAGCTCAGGAGTTTGAGACCAACCTGAGCAAAAGCAAGACCCTGTCTCCACTAAAAACAGAAAAATCAGCCAGCCCCTGTGGCAGGTGGCTGTAGTCCCAGCTTAGGAGGCTGAGGCAGGAGGATTCCTTGAACCCAGGAGTTTGAGTTTGCTGTGAGTTAGGCTGACGCCAGAGCACTCTAGCCTGGGGCAACAGAGTGAGACTGTCTCAAAAACAAACAATCAAACAATAATAACAAAAAACTAAGCCAAGCAGATCAACCTTCCAGAACTGTAGACGGATGTGATCTGAAGCCTGTTCATTTGAAAGGAAAAGTGCAAAGTAGGTTTATGAGGAAATAAAGAAGTCCAAGCACTCACTCATGGGTTGTGCTTCAAGGTAAAGGTACAAGATCAATATAAGTGGAAAAGTCTCTTTCTGATTTCCAGACAGGAGGCTTGGAAAAATAGTTTTTGATAGCAGAAAAGAAAAATGAATTTTTAACTACTGTCTTCCATGAGTCCATACATGAGCTGAAAATCTACCAAAGGTAGGGTACTTTACTATAAATATAAATATAGTTACAATCATAACAGCTTCTCTTACTAAAGCTGTAACATATGTATTATGTATTTCCCAGAAACTAAGGTAAAAATCCTATAAGTGGTTTTCTATATGACTCCATTCATTTTTCTTCACACGTCAGTTCCCCTTTGCATCCTTCCTTTATCTTTGTAAAACCCAACATGACATAGGTACCCGCATCAGTAGGTACTAATCAGCAAGCAAAAATATATTTCTTTTCCCCAAATCCACAGACAAACATTCAGTGTCAAGGACAGATTTTTTTTTCCTATAAGTTTTGAGGACCACCTACAATAGCCATGACAGCTGTGCTAATCGAAAAAGCAAACGAGGCCACAAAGGACTGTTCTTTGACCATGTAATCAATTTTCCACTCGATGCATTGTTCATTCTTGGAGACTTTAATGCCAGAATTGATTTTAACAGCCATTATAGAAATACTTAAGTCAAAGGGCTTGCAACCTTTTTTAGCATGACCAATGGAATTTTTAAAATAGATATGTGAATAAATCATTGAGTATGATTCATATGCTTTTTAAAAAAGGTTCTTTGAGTCACTGTCCAGACATATTCTTTACAAGTAGTCAAGTGGACTAAGTAAAATCCCATACTGAGAAATAGTGCATTAGTTCAGTGTATAGTTATAACATTATATTTGAAACGATTTTCAAACCATTTGTGTACCATTCTCAGCAGCTCCCAGAAGAGCCAATAGATAATCTGTTAGCATGTAATGGACGCTCACTCTTCAATACGAAGCCTGAGGAAGAAGTCATGTGAACCTTTCTGTTGACAAAACACGTTAATTTGTGTGCAAGACAGAAAATGGACATGTGAACCCCAGGAATGAGAAGAGATAATAAATAAATAATTGTTGTTCAAGGTTAGCATCTTAGGAGTTGTTCCATATTAAGTTAAATAATGATAAAAAATTAATTAAATGACTATACCTATTCTTAAAGAGAAACTAAAATCTTTCACATATTCATATAAACTCTGATAGGAGTCACTTAAGGCATTCCATGTCTGGAAACAGAAATGCACTTGAAATGAAATCTAAGCCATTATTAACATAAAGGACAAGCAATCTGTTGACAAATGATTCATATTTGCAGAAATTTATTTATTCTGGAAGCTTTTAGTAACAGATAGTAGAGTTTTCAGTTTGTACTCCCAGAGTAGATAAATTTCTGACAAACTAATGTCGGTTTGAATCATAACAAAATGAGATTACCCATAAGAAATGATTCCGTGGCTGCAGTCCTCCATCTTTCTTTCAGATGCCCACACGTGGCTGGCTCACCCCTTTTCTGTCCCCCCACCCCCATCTTCCCCTTCTCACTCCTGCTCTCCTCTCTCTCTCTCATCCCCTCCCCCCACTATTCCCCTCTCACTAATATAAAATAAACTTATGCTTTTGTATTCTAAAAAGAAAGAAAAAAAATGGTTTTGTACAGAATTTTAGAATTAAGTTGAGTTTGTATTTGATTTAGATGGTAGAGAATCTAACTCACATGATTGGAGCATTGATAACTAAATCTCATTAGTAGACTCCCTCCTTCACATTCACCAGCTTCCATAAAGACCTTTGATTCCCCACTCTGCAGCATACCCAGGCGTAACCATTTTCATCGTAGAGCGTATGCATGGAGTTTGTGTAGCTGGCAGTTATTATTCACAGAGAGAACAGTGCTGTTACAAGCACCAGGAGGCATCCATCACACCTCTCAGCACCGTACCTGTTCCTAAGGAGATGCCCATATGTGTTATGGGGTGTGCTGGTGACACCAGTATGACATCCATGTAAGCAATTAGCATTTATCTGGAGTTCCGCATGCACCATAAAGCATGGTTTTAATTCCACTGGGGTTTCAGCTGGGAGCAAAGAGTGATGTCTCTTCCCATCTCTGCTCAGTGTCAACGTTGAGCACCATGTAGTCACTGTTCAGTTTAAGGTGACTTCTTTCCGTGTTTCCTGTTCAGTAACAATAACACAGAGAAATTCTCAAGGTAAAACAATTCCAGTCTAATTCCAGAGAAGTGTGGAGTTAAGCTCGCTAAAAATGTTAATGCTTAACACGTGCAAAACAGTTTATTTGTTGACTTAATAGTCAATAAGGACTCACACATGGAATGCACTTAGGAACTTGCATACAATATTCTGAAAGTTACTGATGTTAAAAGTGCATTAAAAGTCATTTAGAAAAGATATTGAATGAAAATTTCAGGGAAGGAAATAGTTTGAATTTTCTCTTTGAAGATGGAGAGAATAAGTCAGCTTGACTGATAATATTCAATGATTTAGAGTCATGAAAAAGATCTATTAGAGCATGCATTAAAAATGGCATCGCACCCCTCTGCAGGGCCCTGACTGACATAGGAGCAAACTGAAAATTTTCAGTACTCTTCAGGGAGTTTATTTTGCAATTTGTAGTCTTATCCCTGATTCTGTAAACAAAAGACAGTCAAAAGCTGCCTAATCTTCTTTTGGGACAGTGTGGCCTTCAAAAATCAAACACACATACTTCTTATGCAATATTCCCTTTGTACTCTGATTGTCATCTTCCCCCTTAAGGGCAAGGTGTACTTTGACTTCATCTACAGAATACTAAATAGGTGTTTAGCCATGCTCAGATTAACAGAATTTCTAAAACTACTAGTAGATGGCTGAAATATCTAAGTGGCAGTGATATACATTTCTGTATGAGGTGATCATATTTGGGGTGTAATGTGTTGTGTGCTCCTATTCTTATAATACCTTAAAAATGATTTGTAAAAAACAACTTGACCTATATTGTATGAGCTTTAATACATACTAATTATTTAGGGCTATGTAGTTGGAGAATATTCAGGGTAGCTATCAACATGGTTCTCCACATGTCATTGTCAGGCTGGTGGTTAGGATTTGAATGCCTGATTCCTAGAAATTAAATATATTTAACTTCAGGACTCAACAATTATAAGAAAATATAATCTTCAATGATGTGTACATCAAATGTAAGTTTTCTTAACCTTTTCTATTAGCAGGTAAACAACTAGGCTGTCTCTCCTCTGACAAGCTTACCTATGTTAGAGTGTTCCGTGTGTTGATAAAAACAGACAATACCCTGGTACATGAACTACTGTTAGGAAACGGAGCACAATTAAAGATATAAAGGCAATTATACTGACCCTTAATTTATATCCCAAGTTTACTCTTTATAATTCCTACCCATCAGATAGGATTAAGATTACTCCACTACAAAGCTAACCTCCTGTAGTTAAAACCTTGAGTTCAATAATAATCGCCTTATGACGTTTTCTATGTTATAAGCACTTTCTATATGCAATATTATTAATCCTCACAAACCTATGAGATATGCACTATCATCCTCATCATTCTCATTGTGCAGATAGAGTAACTGATGCCCAGAGAGTTTTACCACGTTGCTCACAATCTCACAGCTGTGAAGTGGCAAAGTTGCAGTTCAAAACTCATCAGTTGAGCTCCTGAGTTCACCTCTTAATCACAGTGCCTTGCTGCCTCAGAAAAATATAATAGCATTCTTGTTTTTGACTAGCCAGGCCTTCTTCTGCTTTTGTACTCATGATTACAGGAAGTTGTTTAAATATGAGTTTATTTACAAAAGAGATTGCATTGATTAAGCACCTAGTTCAAATTTATTCCCCTTCTCTTAAAGTACTCTCTACTACCATAAACAGACTCACCTCTCCCATTTCTTGCTTCATTGTGTAAGTATATCGTATGTTTTTCCTGTTGAAGCTTGACTTTTGAAAAAAATAACATTTACCGTACATAATCCAAGAAAGACGAATAGAGACAAACGAACATAGTTTCCTGTCCTGTATTCTAAAGTCTAGAAAAAATGAGATATTTATTCCTTTCCCTTTTTTGTGGCTCTCACCTTGAAACGATCTCTTTTTTTATTTTAAATCCTTATCTGAACTTGAGGATGACATCCTCCAAATTGAACTGAGCACACCAGGGGAGGAAGGGAGATATTCCCAAAGGCTACCCAACAGCATTATCCCACAGCCCGAAAGGACCTCTTTATTTCTCTCCTTTCTGACCAGGCTTGGCCCTTCCTGGCTAAGAGGCCAGGAAAGGGAAGAGTAATGAACAGTCTTAGCCCTTGGCACATGCCCAGGTGGAATAAAGTTTGATGGGGCTCATCTTTAAGTCAGCAATGAACAATGCCCTCTGGGGCAAGCATTAGTAATGCAAAAACTCAATCAGCTTTACAAAACTGTTGAGGAAAATGAAGTCTTTGCCAAGTGGGGAAATGTGGCCCCTCTGGGCAGAGGCAGCCACCCTGCTTTTCTCCATCCCTCCCTTCTCACAATGAACTCTCTCCTATCTCTCCTACCTGCTCACCCAAACTTCTTCTCTTTTCTCCTGATGCTTTTTCCATCCCTCTATGTGAGAGAGCACATAACAGCATATAAATCACAAGAGCAGGAAATCAACATGCACTCTGCAGACCTTAGTCCTCACTGACATATCACTGTAAAAGTTATTGCAAAGAGGAGAAGAGCCAGCCAGGTGCATGCAGCTTCAGGACCATCTAGGAAGGAGGAGGATGAATTCAAGCTAGGTAAGGGGAGCACTTCCCTCAGAGCAGAGAGACCCACACCTGAGACATCCACCCACCTCTCCAAGCTCAATAATGGTGCCTGTGGAATAGTACTGGGTGACCCAAACAGTGCACCAGACAGGACAGGCAATCAGATGGTGTTGCTCATCATTGCTGGATCCCCAAGCAGATACTCAGCTCTCCCTTGAGAGAGCAACTTCCTTGTACTGATCATAATCCACTGATCAGTTGTTGCAACCAGCAAAATCATAGCCACACTGATTAGAAAAGGAACGTGTCCCTTCCTAAGATAACTATGTCCCTAGTGGTCCAGTGATAAAAAGAAAAAATAATAAATTTAAAACATTTAAAAAAGAAATCATTGACTGTGGTTTGTTAAATATTTTTTCCAAGAGATATATCAAAAAGGAGTGCAAATTGGTCCTACATACAAAATAGAAGCTTTTAAAAGAACATATAAGCAGGGCAATATTTCCAAAAAATTTGGAAATTTCTCTTGAGTTGCAACTTTGCTGCCTTAGTCTTTCAATGTAAAATATTTTCTCACTAGAAACCCCATTGAAATCAATGTGCTTGGCAAACTAGAGGGAAAAAAGGACAGTTCTATTAATGAACTGCAAATGCAGAAAATATTTGTATAATATAACATTAAGATCTTTAAGTAAAGTCTTATTAAAGGAGAAAGCAAAGTAAGTTTAATTTTTCTACAGTTTTCTAAAAATAAAAACTAGCTTATTCTGTTTGTGGGAAAGCCCCTCTAAAATAACTATAATACTTGTGCTAGAATTACTTGGTTTTGCTTCAGTGTATTCATTTTCTGAGAATAAATTGCTGAAAAAAAAATTTAATATAATTTTTTTCAGTTTATTTTTAAATATTTAGATAAAAATCATATCCTAATTACTCTATAGGTCTTATTAAATGGTAAATTAGGCATTTCAACATAAATATGAGCAATAGAAAGTAAGCATTAAGAAATTTAAAGAAAAACATCACAAATTCAATTTTTTTTTAAGGGTAATTTTTCTTTCTTTTTTTTTTAAATATATGTATTTTATTATTCTTCATTACATTATTCCCCCCCCCACCCCTCCGTGGTAAGACAGAATTGATTTACAGAAAAGAATACAATTCAATTTGTAATCACAATGTGAATTCTGATTAATTATATTTGGAACACAATGTGATAGCCGTGGAAAATTGCAAACTATACAATCTTTCATCTGAAAATACTACCTTGAGTTTATGAAATAGTCAAATAAGAAATCTATCTAATTCTATGGTGATATTTGTTTTCTTCATTTTGCCTTACTAAATTGTTCAATGTGTATAAAGTATATATGCTTTACTTCTTAATTTAAAAAATTAATATTATAACAAATCAAACAAATCCTTCATAGTATCTATTGCCTTTGGAATCATCAATCAAAAACCAAAAAAATCTAAATTCACATTCCAAAAGGCTGCCAGACTTTCATTTATGACACTCTGGTAAAGTGGATTATATATTTTTCCCACATATGAGATATATGATAATAATAGAATCCTAAGTTTCACTTTCAACATCTTACTAAAGTTTATAATAAAATTTCAACAAAATTCCTGATCTTCAATTGCACAAGTACACCCTCAATTTCTATAGTTGCTTTCTTTTTTATTTATTTTTTATTTTTATTTATTTTTGATTAAGTCAAATACACATAGATCATGAATACATTTATACATACGTGAGGTACAATGTGTCGATTTTGTTTTTATACAATCTGACATGGTTACATAAAACAAATCAACATAGCTTTTGCCTCATTTACTTGATTATTGTGTTAAGACATTTATGTTCTACACTTGGCAGATTTGACTTGTACCCTTGTAATGTGCAGGTGTGGTCCTGCCTTTAACCCTCCCTCTGTCAAACCTCCTCCCTTCCCCTCCCTTCTCACGCCATTTCTCTCCTTCATCCTGGGCTATAGTTGTGTTCTATCTTTCATAACAAAGTGTGAGTAAATACAAGTAGGTTTCATAGAAGTACTGAGTACATTGGATACTTTTTCCTCCATTCTTGAGATACTTTATTCAGGAGAATATGTTCCAGGTCTCTCCATGTAAACATAAAAGAGGTAAAGGCTCCATCTTTTTTAAGGCTGCATAGTATTCCATGGTATACATATATCACAATTTATTAATCCATTCATGGATCAATGGGCACTTGGGCTTCTTCCATGACTTGGTTATTATGAATTGAGCTGCAGTGAATAATCTGGTGTAAATATCTTTTTTGCAATGTGATTTCTGGCCTTTTGGATATACTCCTAGTAGAGGAATTGCAAGATCCAATGGCAGGTCAATTTTTAGATCCCTGAAGTTCTTTCCAAAAGGAACGTATTAGTGTGCATTAGCACCAGCAGAGGAGAAGTATTGCCTTTTCTCCACATCCGCACCAACATCTGTAGTTTTGGGATTTTGTTATGTAGGCTACTCTTACTGGAGTTAAATGGTATCTCAAAGTGGTTTTGACTTTCTATAGTTTCTGATTCTAAAAAGCCAGTTCTGCTTAATTTTCTCTGATCCTGTTCTGTAAGAGAGAGAGGTTGCCTTGATCATTCACTGTTACTGCCATACCCAATCTGACAATTAAGTTCCTGAACTTGCCACCATGTGCTTATATTGGCAGTGATGCAGGACATTTGGCGCCCCGGCCAGCTCAGCGGAGCTGGCGGACCTGCCGCCTCCACCTTGGCGGGGTCGGTCCGGCGGCAGCGCAGCTGAGGAACCAGCGGGCTATATGATAGGCAAGGAGGGGGACCTCCAACCCCCCCCCCCCAGAGGCTCCAATAGCCACAAAGGCTGGACAACTGCCCAGGACACACCTGCACCGTGGTGTCTCCTTCAGTTTACACTTACAACTAAAGAGGGAACCTCCATTTCCCATGCCTAGGTCAATTACATGTGAATTTCTTAGGCCTCAATTCCATGAATGGACTCTGTCCATTCATTGATACATTCATTCACCTTGCCCGGTGGAGGGAACTGTGTTCATTCATTGATACATTCATTCACCTTGCCCAGGCGGAAGGGACTGTGTTCATTCATTTCCTGGCCAAAGAATCCATGCGCCTATATATACCCCGAGACTAAAAGCCTAAGCGTGGAGACAGGGCAAGACCGGGAGAGAAACAGAGAGAGCTTTTCTCTCCCCACTTGAGTTCTCTCTCTCTACCAGGTGCTTTAGTGTTTTTTGTATTCTTTTCTGTAAATAAATTCTCTTACCACTGATCTGTGGTCTGCGGATTTATTCTTCAAATCACCGAGACCAAGAACCTGAAAATTCTGGTATCAGCAGTACTATACAAACAGCTTAGTAAATTTTCATAACCTTGCTATATCAGAGTCTCACAGCTGTGCTTGTGTTGTACAGTGGTTTCTTGCTCAGTGGCGTTCATTATGTTTGCATGCTTTTGTGTGCCATCAGAAGAACATCAGGACTTGAATTAGAGCAATGAACAAACATTAAATTTCTTATTAAACTTGGGAGGAGTGGAAGTGAAATCAGAAACATTTCAGACCAAGTTGGTGGGGATAATGCCATGAAGAAAACAGCAGTGTACAAACTGTGTAAACATTTTTCTAGGGGAGAGAAAGTGTCCATAAGGGCAGCCAGTAATAAGCAGAACTGATGAAAACATTGCAAAAATTCATTGAACTGCATGTCAAATTCATCAACTGACTGTGAAAAACAAAGCAGACCAAGTAAACATTGATAGAGAAACAGTTAAAAAAATCTTAACCAAAAATCTTCACATAAGAAAGGTGCGTGCAAAAATGGTCCCAAAGGAGCTTACCCATGAACAAAAGCAAAGGAGAATCAAAGTTTGCAGAGAACTTTTAGAGAGTCAAGACAATGTTTTAGGCCATGTTACCCTTGGTGATGAAACATGGGTGTACCAATATGACTCTGAAACGGAAAGAATATCAAAGTGCACAGTGAAAATTCCCCAATTCTCCACAACCAAAAAAATTGCATCATTCCAAATCAAGAGTCAAAATGACGGCTTGGCACCTGTGGCTCAACAGGCTAAGGCACCAGCCATGTACACCTAAGCTGGTGGGTTCGAATCCAGCCCGGGCCTGCCAAACAACAATGATGGCTGCAACCAAAAAATGGCCAGGTGTTGTGGCAGGCGCCTGTAGTCCCAGTTACTTGGGAGGCAGAGGCAAGAGACTCACTTGAGCCCAGGAATTGGAGGTTGCTGCGAGCTGTGAAGCCATGGCACTCTATCCAGGAGGACAGCTTGAGGCTCTGTCTCAAAAAAAAAGAGTCAAAATGACATTGTTAACCTTTTTAATATCAGAGGTGTTGTTCGTTATGAATTTGTACCAGTAGACAGTTAGCCAAGTTTCTTATTTGGATGTGCTAAAAAGGCTGTGTAAAGAAGTTAGATGAAAACAACCTGAACTTTTCTCCAACAACTCAATGGCTCTTGCATCACAGTAGTGCACCAGCTCACACAGCACTGTCTGTAAGGGAGGTTTAGCCAGTTAACAAAAAACTGGATTGGAATATCCTCCCTACTCACATAATCTAGCCCCTACTGACTTTTTCTTTGCCCAAAGATAAAGGAAATATTGAAAAGAGGGCATTTTGATGACATTGGGGACATCAAGGGTAATATGACAATAGCTCTGACGGCCATTTCAGAAAAAGAGTTCCAAAATTGCTTTGAAGAGTGGACTAGGCCCTGGTGTCAGTGTACAGCTTCCCAAGAGAAGTACTTTGAAGGTGATGGTGGTGATATCCAGCAATGAGGCATGTAGTATTTTTTTCTAGGATGAATTCATGAATTATCAGAATCCAGATACAACTAAACTGATAGTAGCTTGCCTCAGTTTCATGTTTTCATTTATTCTTCCAAAGTGAGATTTCCAAAGAAAATGAAATTGAAATTTACCCCTGTCTTGAAGTTATTTTTCTGATTCCAATCATTCAAATAATTTGAAAATAAATATTTAACAAAAAATGTTGCTTATAATAAAATATAATAGATGTAGCATGCATCTGTTTATTTATTTTGCAGCAATCTATCTATTTATTTCAGTCTGCACTTTGCTTTCTATTTTAACTTTCTACGGGATCTGTTTCCAAATCACCCTCTAAAAAGGGATCATCAAAACATAGAGATAATTCATCTCTGCTTTAAGTGAACAAATGACTTTGCTCATCTGTTATTCGCAAATGTTTCTTTAAGTTCATCAATGGATTCTGACTTTCTTACTCTTTATACTTATTAAAATTGCAAAGGGATTCTCTTCTGATGCAGACTGCCGTTCACATGTCACTATCATTGATGCTAGCTGCTATACAGGTAGTTGGCATCTTGAATAGCTTTCCACCTTTCCACTTCATCAGATCCCCATCATTTTCTAATCACACAAGAGAGCATTCTTTTTCCATATCAATATTAAATTTTCTTTTCCTCATATTTAATGCCAATATTATTTTAACTCTGAAGAGTTGGCAGTCATAGCATGCATATAAAAAGCTATGTAAATGAAGCATTATCATCGTGCACATAATGTATGAGAGTAACTGTGCAGTGGCTATTTAGCCAAAGCAGAGATGTGCGTAAAAGCCAAGCCATCCAAAAAGAACTGGGAAAGTCCATGCTGCTCGACTTCTGATGGACATCTTCCCTCAGAAGGTCACCTTTACCTGTGTAAATGAATATTGCTCAATGACAAAAAGGAAGTTTTTTTCATGATCCTCTCAAATATTCAGAAAAGAAATGCTTGCAGTACACCATCGTCCAAACTCCCTTCTGTGAATAAATGGAACAATGCTATCAACTGCTTTGTTATTGTGTTAAATCATTCCTGCCACCTTCTAATGGGTCAGTTAAAGTTACTTTCATTTTTACCTAGCCAGCAAGTTCCTAGTTCTCTTTGCAAATGAGATACTTGCTATTTGACCTCATAAGAATAGCGTTAGGAGAGTTTTGGAGCAGATAATTTTCAAATGTTAGTGATAGAAGATCTGAATTTCCAATTGATCCCAAGCTTTATTTAGTGAAAATAAATGTTTAAATAATAATAGGAGGTTTTATCAAATACTAAATTAAATATTTCAACATAAATCTGTGTTTGTTATCTCAAAGTGTTAGAATTCTTATCCTTTTGCTTTATAGGGGTCCAATAAATTTTACCCTTGAAATGTACAGATATTCCCTTTTGTATATACATGAGGTCATTACTGATAGGTTTAGGAAATAAACTCCAGGGAAGTGTTCATTTAAACTGCATTTTTTATGCCATGAAGGCTATGTTAAACAGTTTGATGAAAATATTTCAGATTGTATATGTAGTCAGCACATTGTGCCCCATGATTGCACTAATGTACATAATTATGATTTAATAAAAATTTTAAAAAAAATTAAAAAACTGCATTTTCTCAGGAAATATTTTCATAACAATAGTAAAAATAAAGGCAAAATAACTTAAATACAGATTTGTATATTTCCTGTATCTCTGTTCCTTTCTGAAAGTGTACTAAAGCATAGCCTAATGTTGGCTTTAGTTTAAAAAAATAAGATGCCTTAAATTTAAAAAAAAATCAATTTTGGAAGTAGTAATATCAATTTCCTTAGCACAGTTGCAGAATAAAGTTTTTATTAATTGTGAACCTAAGTTACTAAGAAAAATTAGTGACATTAGCAAATGATTATATCATGCAAGTTTCTATGATAAAGTACTATATGGCTCATTGTTCACAAGGTGGATGTAAAAAAAAATTTTTTGAATAGTCTAAAATGATATGCATTGCTCTTTACCTTGAGATTTTGATTTGAGAAATCTGCGTTGACTTAAAAAGATATTCCACCTCTTCATCGCTCCCCTCCCGAGTCTAAATTATTTTTCTCCATTTCTTAAAAATGTTTTTTTTAAATTGAGACTACCTTGGAGGGAGTCTGGTGAGCTCTCACCTAACCGGTGCAATGTAGGAGTTTATGCCACACCTGCTGGTTGAAGGGCTCAACTATAACTTGGACTTCTACCTAACAAAATATAAACTACATAACTTCATTGTTTGTACCCATATATTAATCTGAATTTTTTTAATGAGACTAACAGTTTAACAATTGGAACTAAAATAAAATTGGTCTTCCTTTCCACCCACCATTTCTCTAACCATGTGATGCTATTCACTGGATCCAGCCCTTATGCTTGGGTCCTTTATATGTCGGGACCCAAATTACAGAAAAACTGTGGTCTAATGAAACTAAGTCACTTGGCGTACTTATATAATATATTGATTTACTTGGCCTCAATATATTGATTTTACTTGACCTGCTGATGACAAATCTCTTTTTCCACCAAGTTATCAACTTCCACCCAATAGACATACTTATTATTCTTTAACCTTTCTTATTGTCTATTCTTCCCAAACTTTTTCATTCACTCTGACTTTCCACCAGATAACTGGTGGCCATTTGAGGATAGTCTCTTTAAATCAATTCCAAAATGCCATATTGTGCCATATTGGACCCCAGTCAATCTGTTCCCCACAATGAGGTCAATTTGGAAAAAAACCAATCATACCACCCCATAGTCTAAGCGCCTACGTTAACTCCCCATCACCCTCAGGACAGACCAACAAGCTTGTTACTGTACAATGTAAGGCCACTCAAAACATGACTTCCTATTACTCCTGACTTACACTGTACAATTATTTCTTTGTTTCTTAATTTTCAGTTTTCACTGGTTGTAGCCAATTCAGATTTGAGTACTCCTGACTATGTGCCGTATGCTGTTTCCTATGCATGCCCTCCCTGAACTTCACCCTCACCTAGTACACCATGATTTTAAGATTAATTTATACTCATTATCTTAAAGATTCTATTCAAGGTTCCCTAAGCTATAGCCAACCTTAACTGACTCTGCCCCACAAGGCACATCCAATTTATACCTTGTAGTCCCATAGCGACATGGTCAGATTGCTATCATGTTTCTCATCATGTTGACTGCAATTATTAAATATGCTTTTCTCTCATATTTTAGTGTGGTCTCTATTAAATCATTTATCCATATTTCCCCAGCTGCCAGCAGTGCTTGGCATGGAATGGGTATTCACTTCTTGGTGGAGGACAGAAATCTTGCAGGCCAACATCATTTGCAGACAAGTTCTGCTGCCAAGTTATCTTTCTTAGTTCCATCCTTCTTTCAGTTAACAGATATGGATTGAGTATAAAGAACATTTATTTCTTCTATAATTGAGAGATATTTAACTACTTTATTCTACTCCTACATCCCTTTCCCCTTATCACTAACTTTTAGTCTTTCTCTTGGTTCCTTTTATAACTTTAAGTAATATGCAAATAGCTTTGCTTCTTGTTCCACCATTAGGTCAATATCCTGACTTAATCCAAAGAACTATAAAGATGCCAGATCCACCTTTCTAACTTGTAACTTTCCTTTCCTCCTTTCAACTCTCCAGTTAAGCCTTTTTCTTTAATAAGAGTGATAGCATTTGTGCCCTGTATTGCAAAGTGTAATTATGTATTTCAGCGTTATTTGCATACACAAAATATCAATGGGTACACTGTTAAACATTGTAAAAATTATGCATTGCATAACCAATGGTATACTATAGTTGCATTTTCGTTGTATACAGATTTGTCTTATTGGTTTATTTTACTGCATTTTTAAATTTTTCCAAATTCCCAAAGATAATATTTTATCTCTAAAATTATCCCTTTATGCCAGAAGCTTCTCTTCCAGAATCTCTTCCACCGCCCCATCTCCAACTGGACTCATTGCTCTCCAGGCCTGCAGCACCACTAATATCTTGACTCAATCCTTCCTCATTCTCTCTGGTTTAAATGCTAAGAATCTATCCTGAAGTAACTTCCAAAATAAAAAGACATAAACCTACTGTATCCTTTCAGTCATGAAAATATTTCTCTTCTAGCTGCAAGTTTGATTAAGAGATGAGCTGAGTATGTATTTGTAGATTAAAATCATTTCACAAACCTTCAAAGTATTGCTCTATTAATTTCTAGCATCTAATTATACAAATCTGCAGTTGATGAAGTTAGGGGAGAAAACACTTCTTTTCTTTCTTCCCATCTTAGGTTCAATGGCTAGGGTCCCCCATGACAAAAGACAGAGTAACAAGAAAAGCATAGCACACTCTGAGGGGCCAAGGCAGGAGGATCCCTTGAGCCCAGGAGTTCAGATCAGCCTGAGTAAGAGCCAGACCCCTTCTCTACCAAAAATAGAAAAATTAGCCTGACATTATGCTAGGCACCTCTAGTCCCAGCCACTTGGGAGATAGGGGAATCTCTCGAAGAGTTGGAGGTTGCTGTGAGCTAGGCTGACACCATGGTACTCTTAGCCTGGGGCAAAAGAGTAAGACTCAGGAAGGAAGGAAGGAAGGAAGGAAGGAAGGAAGGAAGGAAGGAAGGAAGGAAGGAAGGAAGGAAAGAAAGAAAGAAGGAAAGAAAGCAGGAAGAAAGGAATTAATTTCATGGACGTTTTACATGACATAGGAAACTTCAAAAGGAAATAAAGATCTGAAGAAACCGTTAAACCTGAGTGTTTTTTATATCATATTTGCTGAAAAATGATAATAAACTGAATAAAACTTAGCAAAGCCTATTTGTCCAGGTTCTCTTTGTGTCTGTGTGTCTGGAGATAAAGGTGTTCCCACTCCATGTCTAGGGTACCTCTCACATGACAGTCTCATGTCCTGCTTCAGGAAAAGGTCAAGTAATCCTTTTCTGGTTTTATGACTGGCTTCATAGGACAAAGGTTAGATAAATTGAGAGTGACTTTCATGCTTTTCCTTAAGTTTAAAATCTTTAATATGCCCAAGTGCCATATTTTGGGATAGCGTGTCCTGATCTCCATCAACGCTAATGTGATGTTTTTAGCTTAATTTATATTTGTTTGCTTCTTTTTATAGGCTTTGGAATTATCCATGCTGCACTAAAACCTTGACAATTATGGTCCAGTTTTCCATATTTTATATGGGACACTGATTCTTCTGTTTTGAGAAACAATCTTTTATTATATTTGCGATGGTGCTATTAGTTGGATGTTAGTTTGCATATTGATTCTATATACGTTTTCTCTTTTATCTAATGTATTTTTCTTCCTTGCTAATTTAATCTACAACCTGAGAGGCCCTTGCTGTCATTTGTCAAAGCTCGTATTCAAATTCTAATTTCTACAATACATTGCATTGCATTTCTAAGTTCTCTTACACACCAGTTCAACTAAATAATAAATAATCAAAAATGGATCTAGGTAAATGTTCCTGTTGGAATGAAAGGAAAACAGTGCAGTATTTAATATAACATAAGGACATTTCTTAAACTAAAACAGGGTTTATGTCAAATGCCCATCAATGACACTGATTACCTTTTAATTTGATATTACCAAACAGTAATAGATTAATAAATTAAAAAACAAAATCAGAATAGTTTGTATTTGTAATCATGCTTCTGATGCAGGAAATACACAAAGAATATATATCCACCCTCAGATTTATTTCTCTCATCTAAAAAAATAAAAATCAGATATTGCCCAACCCATAATTAAGGAAAATCTATTTATTTGCTTATATGTGTAAGGAATTAAAGGCGGAAAACATGTATCTTCATCTTCCATTTGAACTGTATTATTATATGATTACCAAACTTATAAAATTTTGCAAAATCTCGTATTTACCTAACCAGACATAGTGTTGGGATGTTAAACCAGCATTAAATTAGAAAAGGTTGTAAAATTCTAATGACTTTGGACCTGAAATTTTTATCTTTCATTACGTAGTTATGTGTATTCAATTTATGCTCTGTAATAAGAAATCCATTCAAATCTACCTTCGTTTCATTGTTTACTTTGTACCTGTTTACAAACTTGCCTTTTCTGAAGATTTTAAGAATATGAAATCAGAGAAAACAAAATGGGGTTGATTAGATTATGATTCATTCCAGGTACCCAAAAATAGACACCGATTTTTTAAAAAATTATATTCGGCATAGAGATAGATAATATGATCCCTATTTACAGTAGCTCATCTTGGCCTTTAATCATTTGTCTATCCACGAGACTATTGATTGCTGCTTCAGCCAGAGCAGCAGTGACACAGGAGTAAGAAGGGACGCAGTGTAATTCTGTGCTGTTGGCTGCTCCAAACGACGAAACTATAATTTACAAAGTGATAGATAACAGAAGGTAATTTTATGGTTACGAAGAATGAGTTTGCATTTGTTTGTGTAGTTACTATATAAATTTATAGATGCATTTTGTTTGTATCGCATTTTAAATTTTAGTGGCTGAGCAGGAAGAGGATTGAAGTAGCACAAGGAGGATGTTCATGAACTCCTTCTTCAGCAGCCACTTGTAAAGGTGGACTGTAATTCAACATGAAATAGCTGCAGAATGTTCCCGCAAACTCAATATAAATCAACTGGCTGGGAAGGTATGGTGTTATTAAGTTTGTTTTTTGATTTTCCCTTGCCCTTCCTCCATCATCTTATCTAAGGAAAGAGTTTAAAGACAGGAGAAGTAATTCAGCCAGGATCCACTTTTAGTGGCTGAAATAAAGAGACTGTCGTACATTTCACTAAGCCATAAATGTAGTCCCAAGAGTCCAGGATTTTTTCTTCCATGATATTGACTGACTTTGTCTTCTGCTATCTAGCCAAAGCTTGATAATGAAGCAATTTATGCACACAACATTGTGTGTTTTATTTATTTTGGAAGCTGTGAATAGCTTTCACAGGATTCAAATGCAGCCATGAGCCTCAGATGATTCCACTGATGATGGCACAGAAAGCCCAGCTGAAACATGTGAAGGGTCATAAAGATTTACTTTTTTGTTCTTGCAATAGATTCTAGAAAATAATTTTTAATATATACCATGTTATTTAATGTCTAAGAAAACTTAGGTCTTATTTACAATAAAATGTAGGGTTAGACCTGGTAGGAACAGCTCTGATTCTCTCATTGAGAGAGTTGTCATCTTACTGGTGGGTCTTAAAGACTGTGAAATATTTGAGGACAACAGGTTGGACCTGATACATTACAGTGACTGGTGACACCCAGGTGATTTTTGTGTAAATTGTATACAGCCAGACTAAACTTTGGGAAGTGCAATGAATGGTAGTCATTGGTGGTTATCAGTTTTTTAATTTTGCCCCTTTTTAAAATTTCAGATTATTACAAGGATACGAATGATGAGGTTACACTGTTTGTGTTTGCTAGGTAAGGTCCCTGTTATGGTTGTGCCCCTCACCCAGGAGGTGTGCCAGATATCCTTACATTGTGCCCATTAGGTGAGAGCCCACCAATTTGCCTCCCTCCTCTCTTCACTCTCCCTACTCTCCCCACCTTGAATTAAATTGAGTCGGGGTTTTTTGCAGTTTTTTGCAGGGGCCAGGTTTGAACCCACCAACTCCAATACATGGGGCCGGCGCCCTACTCCTTGAGCCGCAGGTGCCACGCGAATTAAACTGAGTTTTCCTGTTGCGTGGGCCTGTATTAGTTCATCTGCTAGCTTCATGTTAGTACTGAATGCACTGGCTGTAGTGCACTTTCTTATTTAATGACCAAAACATTTTCTCAGTCTGAGGTTATTTTTCAGCATCAGTCATCCTAGGATTTGGTTCCCTTAGATCTTCCAACCCCTATTCCATCACTCAGCATATACTGGGCTCTAGGTAACTGTTTAGTAAACAAAGAATAAATGTGAAACATTGTCGAGCCAGAAAGTATTCAAAGTCTAAGAAATAACAAACACAGTACTGAAAAATTATAAAATATAAAAGCTGTGTTTGTTTGAAGCATTAAATTCTAGTTATTTTTTATTCTGCTCATTATCTAAAAATGCTGTAAAGGTAAATCTAAAAAGATACTCAACTTCAGAAATCCATTTAAAGATCCAGTGGGCAAATGGCTTTTCATAAAGACCTAAAGAACAAAAATGATATATAAATGCAAAATATTTTTAGGAAAAGCTTTGCACTTAATAAAATTAAATAAATCAAACTTGAATTTATTGAGTGACTATTATGGCATTAACCTGTACTATATTCTTTGGGACATTTTTAAAAAGTGATGTAGAATTCCATGTTTCCAGAGGTGTTTATCATAGTTACAAGGAAAGGAACTAATAAAGTGATTAGCATTCAGTAAAATTAAACTGTGATCTAGCCAAGGAGGACTAATCACTCTCTTCCAAATACATCCCACATTTTTCTAACTCACCACAATTGTTAATGATGCTCTCCATGTCTGGATGGCCCTTGCACCTATTTCTGCATGTTCTAAAGTCCATTCTGCCTTCCAGTCTCACTTCGTGTCCCTTTATGAAGCCATTCCTTCTCACACCAGTAACAATCCCTGTGTCCTTTCTCGATTACCCCACCATTCCTTGACCTGTTATCTATACTCTGCATTATCTCCTTTGCATGTACAGAATTGTACATTGACTCTTTGTGTCTAGACTCAAAGCTCCTTAAGGACCAAGACTTAAGTATTTGGAAATGTTAACCAGCATATGATACAAAAGAAACAGTAATATTTTTTGTCCTTCTATCCTTCTTGTTTCTTTCCTTTACCACCAACTACAAATTTAGAGGATGTTTTAAAACACTTGGTATTGAATTATATAAGTTATACTAATTGAATTATATAAGTTATCCTAATTGAGAGTATGATAGACAAATGAGAATTGATATGGAAGAGCATGGTGATAGTTGCAATGACTAAAAATCATTTCATAGAGAATGTACAAATTCAGCTGGAACTTCAGGTAGGAAGAGGGTAGACAGAGCATGAAGTATAATAAATAGGACTTGCACAAGCATAAAAGCAAGAGGGTATTTGTGCAGAGGACTGGGAGGCCAGCACCATTTGATGCTGTATTTTAGAAAGTCATGGGAAATAAGGTTGGAGAGGTGGGATGAAATGGATGTTGAAGATGCCTGAACACCTGTGGTCCTCATGGTTTTGTACAGAGCTTTGATCTGGGAGGTGATAGAAAGATACCATCATCTCATGACCAGAGGAGAAATGGAAAGAAATTTTGATTTTAAGAAGCTTAACCTGCCAGCAGAATACAGAATAAAACAGAGAATGGATTGGGTGAAATTAGATAAAATGTGCTACAGTAATCGAGAAAAAAATAGTAAAGTTTCTAAATTAGCGTTATAGCCACATAAATGGATTTAGAGAAAAGTGTGAAACATATACAATAAATAAAATATAAGGTACAGATTTGGCAAGTAGTGCTTTCCTGTGTTTCAGATGTATTATTACCATGCAAATAATTACAGGAACTTATCAAGTTTCATAAAATTTTAATACAGTGAAGACTTCCTGCACCCTCTCCTACAGGTCTCTGTGGTTTTGATTGCCCCGGAGCAACCCAACCACTTTCTGAAACTTCACTCATCCTTCAAAACCATCTCAAGAATCTCTTGTCTATAAAACTTTTCATAACTGCAGATGGAATGGGTTAAATGAGATTATTTGCCCTGTTATGCCTGTCACATTCTTCCTCGTATTAAATTTACTTATTTGCATAATTGTTTTTTTTATGACATTGTAAGCTCTTTAAGGACACTCACCTTCAAATCATTCCTCACTGAAAAGCACAAAGTAGGTGCTTAGCAGTTGGATGAAAAAGATAAAAAGAATAAATATGACCGAAAAGCTTCAAACCCCAGTGGTTGCATGGAAAGAACAGGAAGGGAAACTGGTTTAGGGAGGAGTCAATAATGGTCTATCCCAGATGTGCTGAATTTCAAGGTATGAAATATTAACAGAAATGAAGTAAGAAAGGGAAACACCAGTAATTTGGAGTATTAGTACAATTTCAAAAATGAACAATAGTAGGGAGTTGTCTATAAAGCATGAACCACTGAAATTGATAACATCTTGGTGAAGTAGATAGAATTAAAGAGAAAATAAATGTGGCAAGAATTTTTGCGACCAGTTATAGCCTGTGGGGAGAAAGATGAAAAGAAACTGGTGAAAGAAATGGGAAGGAAGAAAGCAGAGAGAGACCAGCAAAAGGCGATGGTCCAGAAACCAACGAAAGACTGGGCTTCAAAGGCTAGTGGTTAGTAGGCAAATGCCGGAAAGAGTTGCTTTTTATGATTTGTACACATAACCCTGATAAAAAATAAACAAACAGTACTAAAACTGACTGCAAAGACTCTGACTTACAGCTGCTGTTAAAGTTATGCCCTTGAGAGAAAAAAATCAAATAAGAATACATTATTTGTTGGGGTGTTGAAGAAAAAATATCTACACAACAACAGCTACAAATTACAGAGTGTGTGCTTCCCAACAGTATGTCAATGAAAATAGTTCATCAAGGAAGGTTATATATAATTCTGGTTCAGTGTACACTAATTTATTTTTCATTCCATTTTTTAATGAATTCACATTAGAGAAGCTCTTTTGAAGTCATAATGTGTTATTTTTTAATAATTTATTTCTGAACTTTAAAAAATTAATAATATTTGCACAGGGCCATTTTATAATCACAATATGGCATTTCAAGGTGTGAATTATGATATAATAACTCATACCTTGTGCATTTAAACAAGCACTCATCCTATGTCCTCATTCTTAGCAAAGCAAAAGGTATGAATTATTATGGAATAACTCATGTTCTGTCATATATTATTACTTAATTATGGAAGAAGAGGAGAATTTTAACTAATTTCAGGCTTGAAAAAAATCTAACATCTTATCCTTGGAGAACAAAACCTCAGTGCTTGGCACCATAGGATTGCTTTAAGCCTTTTCCCACACCCACCACTCGAGAGTGCCTTCTTGGAGCACCCTTGTTGTTAAGTTTCTTCCTGAGAATCTCAGGAAGTTCTTCAACAGAAAAATTGCAAATTCCAACGTAGTCCTTTACAGATTGATTTATTTAGATCCTCCAAATAAGCAGCTTTATTCCTTCAAAAATGTTTTCAAAATAGAATAAAGAAAAGTAAACTCTGACTTCTCTTTCTGGTAAAAATAACCAAGACACAGAGAAGGAAGGAAGGAAGGAAGCAAAGTAGGGAAGAAGGAAGGAAGGAAAAATAAAGTTAAAGTATGAATTTCTATTAACTGGGATGATTTCCGACAGGGTTAGGGAACAATTAAAAAAAAACTCTCCAAGATAGTACGAAACATACTCAGACATAATCATTAGAAAACAGCATATATATTTTTCCAGGAAAGGATACAAATATCCTCTCAGAGCTGTATTATAATAATTATTATTAGATGATGGTGTTTATCTCACAATTCAATTTATTTGATACCTTTCTTGATTTTAAAGAGATTTTTTTCGGCCCTTATGAAGCAGAAAAGAAATATAGTATAGAAAGAAAAAAATGAAAATGGAAGAAAGCCTAGATATATTACGAGACACAACAGTTCAATAAAACAGCCAACATACCAAGCAAACACCAGAGAGTAGAAGAACTCTAATTCTTCAGATGCATCATTAGGAATGATGTATTTTTCAAACATGTAGAGTTTATCTGCTAGATAAAGGAGGTGAAGACAGAGAAGATTATGTCCACCATGCCACTGACCCATTGGTTGCTAACCGATTACTTGTCCTTTCTTTATTACTATTACTCAGTCAATCAATTTATGTCTAACTTCATCACATAAACTTCGTAAGTCATTCTTTTTGCCTTCTTTACCTGTAATCTCCCACTACAATCTATTATCCTCAGGGCGTTTTTGTACCTGAGACTTAGGAGTAGTGGATGTCATTGACTCGAGGTGGGGAGATCTCATACTTTCAAAACTTTTTGAAACCTTGTCAGTCAATATAAAGACTTTTCATGACACTACTAGGGAAACAGAAAAATAGCACAGGGATTAAACCATGCTTCAGAGCCATGTGCTTGCTCAACTTATGCTGAATTTTTGTGCATAACTTCTTCTAAAACTTTTTGATCACTGAAGGGACACCTTGACCTTTCATATTTTGGTCTAATGTTCTAGTGATTGCTATAGAATTTGCCAGTACACCTCAAAGACAGCACGACAAGGTGAGTATTTTCAATTACTTTTTAAGATCTCTGATGATATAGCAGTGCAGTCTGGTGTCAGCTCTTGATCTTTTAGAAGCTGGTTGAAACTTAGTTCATTCTTTTCTTTTAAATGTGGAATGGCTATAATAGTATGCTCTTATGGTCATGAATTACAAGAAAGAAAAGAAAAAACAAGATATATGTTATTATATTATTACATAACCAGTGGTCATATCAACAGATTTATAATTAGGGATACATTATTTATAATGTAGTGCTTGGTTATAAAGGGGACTTTGACATTAACCTCTCATTTAATGTTATATGTAGGTTTTGTTTGAATCAGGCTATGTTACTCAGATCAGGTTTTGTATGATTTTTGATAGCGTACAAATCCAAGATGAAGAAGTATATTACCAAAGTCATATTTTTTGGATATGATATGATTGTTTTATCTACAATTTATATAAAATAATTTGTAAGTTTTCACTGAGAGATTTGAAAAGTAATATGATCAATACTTTGCTTAAATTTCCACTATTTCTGTTTATGGATACCTTAAAATGAAAGCTTCTTTAAGGAATAAATTATTCTCTTAATGAGAATAATAAACATAAATTGTTTTTCTTCATAGAATTAGATAAATTCCTAATTAGCTTTCTGATGTGCTAAGGTCTGGATTTTACTTAATATTTCTTAGTTCTAAATGTAATGTAGTTTTATGTACTTCAGTTAAAGAGCAATGGCAAGGGACTAAACACTTCAGTGATAAGCAATTAAGAAAATTAATTTTTTTAAAGAAAAATAAGGGGTGAAGCAGTGAAAGTTCACCTTAGAATAAGAAAAGCAGATTATTAAAATTATACTAAAGTATGATTATTTATCAGGTAACCATATTTATTATTGCCATATACTTCTAGCCATTTAGTTCAGTAAGACAGATCATAGATGTCCCTAAGAGGTCCTCTTCCGTTCATATACAAAATGAAATTCACGTTTCATACGAAAACTTCCCAGCTCACAGAAGTTGGTGAAAAGATGTTTGCAGCCGAGAGCAAAGTTAATTCTACACATATAAGTTTGGGGAGAACTACTGTCATGGAATCCAAAACTGCTTAATCCCAATGTCTATCATCCTCTTCTGAGACGACTCTTCTTTAGACGAACAGGTGAGCATTCTGAAAGAGAGTTTATCTGATGTATCTGCTAGCTAACTAGCTGTCTTCAACATTGAAGGTTAAGTTAAAGGAGTAACAAATGTTTGTGACAAGGTATTTCTTTCTTTTTTTTTTTTTTGAGACAAGAGTCTCACTATGTCACCCTGGGTAGAGTGCTGTGGCGTCACAGCTAACAGCAACCTCAAACTCTTGGGCTTAAGGGATTCTCTTGCCTCAGCCTCCCAAGTAGCTGGGACTACAGGCACCAGCCACAGTGCCTCGCTATTTTGGGGGTGCAGTTGTCATTGGTGTTCAGCAGGCCCGGGCTAGGCTCGAACCCGCCAGCTTTGTGGCTGGCGCCCTACTCACTGAGCTTCTTGAACATAAAGAAAACAACTCACGTGTTCTCAGTGCAAAATAAACAAACAAAAGTGTGGCTCCTATTCCTTTATCTATGTTTGTCTGGCATACTATTTTGTGCTCTTTAGATCTAAGGGTCCATTTTTCTTTCTTTATTTATTGCCTAATAGTAAGAATTCCACCTTTTCTTCCTCACTCTAAAAATAAAACTTGTTAAAAAGTTAAATACTAGGGTGGCACCTGGGGCTCAGTCAGTAAGGCGCCAGCCCCGTATACCGAGGGTGTTGGGTTCAAACCCAGCCCCAGCCAAACTGCAACAAGAAAGGCATTGTGGCGGGTGCCTGTGGTCCCAACTACTTGGGAGGCTGAGGCAAGAGAATTGCCTAAGCCCAGGAGTTGGAGGTTGCTGTGAGCTGTATGACACCATGGCACTCTGCTGAGGGTGATAAAGTGAGACTGTCTCTACAAAAAAAAAAAAAAAGTTAAATACTAAATATTATTCAATTAGCAATAGTTAACACCTTTTGAAATCTTCTCCATAATATCAGTTACTTAGCTTCCTTAGGAAGAGCCAAGTCAATTATTTTACAATGCAGTGGCATATAGTCCTATTTTCAAGCTAAAACTTAGCAAGGTGGTTTGTTATATCCTTATAAAACTCTGCCCTCTTAAACATGCTATAAACGCATTCTAAAATCTGTGCTAGGTTCTAGTTGTGATGGGGAAGAATTAATGCATTCTATTAAATTTAACTTTTGCTGAAATACTCTTACCTCAGCTGAAGCTCAGAGCCGTAACTGGAGACTAGCTTCTAAGCAATTAAGAAATAAAATACTTGGCTTTTATAATCCATCTTTTGTTCTGGGAAATGCCTATACTTAAATTAGCATGGCATTAGACAGGGACTTGTGACCACTAAATATTTAATTTCATCAAAGTCCATCTAAATTATATACTTTGACAAGCCCATTACTATATAAGTATTATTTAAACAAGCAAGAACATTTCAATTAAGTACATACTTACGTTGGCCAAGGATTGTACCCTATCTCTGATCAAAAATGTACTATACTTCCCCAAAACACATAGAATCAAGTACATAGCCTACTTTGCTGACCTATTGACCTCCCCTGCATCCATCCTCTACTTCAGTGATTTTCAACTGGGGTGCCGTGACAGGATCTCAGGAGTGTCATGAAAAGTTTTAAACACCACTAATTAAATTTTTTTCAAGCCAGATCCAAAGCACAGTAAGAGTACTTTTTACTCTTTTTTTCTGATCAACATCATTTACGTGTTCTGCAGAAGATTAACTATCCATTCGAATGCGCCATGAGATTTAAAAAGTTTGAAAAATACTGCTCTACATTCAGCCACCTTCATTCCTTTTCACAAGCTGCTTTCTGTTCCTGGAATGCCTTCTTCTCCACATGTATTTAAATCCTATCCGTTCTTCAAAGTCCATTTCAAATAAAGGAATCCACAACAACCCCAGTGGATTTAATCTTTGGATTATTCAACAGTCCCTCTCCCAAGTATGTCTGCTACCAGTGCAATTTATATAAATGCTTACTTCTTAACTCACCATCACTAAGCTGTTAAAAACATCTGTCCAATAGGAGCATAATTTGGATCCTGTTCTTACATTTTCTCCACCGCTCAGTATCTTGACCATAGCAGGTGCTCAATGCATATAAACGGAATTGATGGACCCGAGCTACACCACAGCACCTCCACAGACCAGGCAGCCTGGACCTCATGCCTTGTGGGGCCCTGCATAACACAAACACGCATGTAAAATTAAATGTATTTACAGAAAGACACAGGTACCTCCATCATCAAGATTCAACACATAGCGGCTTAGCACAACTCAGTCTTACCCCTCTGTTTTCACATCTAACAGGGCCCTAGGCTCAGAGAAATGCTTTTTGGTGTTGCTTTGTCCAATGTCTTGAAACAGAAGGCCAGCGTGTTATAGTGACCGCTGTGTGTGTAGGTGGTGCTGCAAACTGCAGAAGCAGCACTTAGATTGCAGAGAATTTATGTTAATTTGAGTTCTTCCTCTCACATAGTGTGAATGCAATTAATAATTGCAATGGAAGCATTATTTCCAGCTAGTACCTAGCAGCCACTTTCTTGTTTCTCTTTGTAGTAAAACTAATGGCTTTCATGAATGGCCACAGCATTCACAAAGGTTGCACACGGCAGCTGAAAAATACTTTCCATAGTAAGAAATCCAAATCGCCCTTTAATTTGTATACATGTAGGTCTAGATTACACTTGCACTATGCATGATAGAATAATTTACTGTTCTATTAGGCTACTAGGCAGTCATTGGACACTAGAGTTTTTATACAAAAAGATTTAAATTAATTTTTAAATAACTTGAAAATTTTTAGTTTTGTTTAAATATTTTTGACTTGATAATGTTATTATCCATTAATAATTTGTCAACTACTTTTTATAAAATCATTATTTGTAAATAGCCATTAAGAAAATAGATTTTTAAAAGCATGTATTTCCAATGTTTTATTTTTAACTTTTACTTAAAAATAGTTTTACATGCTCAAATTCAAATTACATGTACTTTAGTGGTGTTGAAGTGGCAAAATCCAAAAGATTTTTTGTTGTGTGGATTTTCAGGTTTTATGAAAATTGTCCAGTGTCTACTATTATTAAGATTTTAGTGCCAAGCCTTCCAATCTTGTCAATATATTTTCCTATACTCGACATATGTATATACCAGTATGTACACATTTTTTAAAGCAAAAATTGAACCATGAAATATATATTCATCTGTAGCACACTATGTCCAATTTCCAAAAGGTAAAATTTAAAGATTTTGAAAATGTGTCTTTAATCAGCTTCTTCTAACAGCTATAACCTTCTAAAACTATATCAGAATACAGTATTTTGAAAAAAATATATAGTACTTTGATGTTAAATTCTATTTTTTTCCTTTCCTATCCTTCTGCAATTGACTAACATCTAGATTTCTTTCTGGAATTGGAATCTATTACTGGTGTATTTCCAAACTAGTTATTTCCCCAGATTACTCAAATTATTTTCTTGGAAAGCAACTAACATTTGGAAAATGACCCATTTTTAGAGCACAGTAAAAAAAGCCCTGAAATAATCAAAGAAATAAAAAAATAATAATTTCTCAACAGTCACTAACATAGCCAAGTAAATTTTCATTTTTGAAAAAGAAAAGGAATGGTCATTTTCTTGTCTAAAACTCTATCTTAAATCCAGTCGATGGCTAAACACGACCACAACGCACAGTAGAGGAAGGGAAATGTGAAAAAAGCAAATATCTAGATTTCTCCCATAGTCTCAGCTTATTTTCACAGTCAGAAAAGAGGGTGGGAAGGATCTGTGGACAGCTGTTTCCAAAGAGAGGATTTCGCCCTCAACTCCCTCCCATTTAGCCAACTGTATATAATATGCTATTTATTGTTCCAGCCCTGTGAACATTATCGGTTAATTAAATTTTTTCACTCTTTGGCTATCATAAATGCCACATCTATTTAAATCCATGTATTATTTAAAGTTTGTTTTATCATTCACAGACGAGGTTATTAAATCGAATGGTTGACCATTTCAGCTCACGTTAAAATCAATAATATTTAGTTAGGTCTTAGGTGCTCAATTCTAAAACTCCGTGTTTTCCACTTTGCTGCAGCTCTATATCTAAGCATCCCTGACGGGTCTTGCTCCTGTGTTCACCTGTGATTTATGGCTGTTCTGGTAGGTGGGACAAAAGCTTCAAGGCCTCTTCTGGTGTTTAAGCTCCTAATAATCAGAGGAGTTTTTAGTTCCCTACTCTTTGAACTGAGACTGCCATTCTCAGTGTTAGAAACTCACTACATAATGAAAACTTTTACAGTTCAGAGCTCAATCTGTTTTCTAAAAGAGCTAATATCTTTACTTTCAGAAAGTACAATTCTGTAAAACATGCCTTCCAATTTCATTCAGAAGAAAATCAATTTAAGTCCTCAGATAAGGATTTTTAGCTCTTCTTAAAAATAACCCGATAAGAAATGAAGGCTTTGAATGCCACAGAGTAGTTCCAAGCAGTAAAATTCTTCCAACAGCAAACTTCTCATTCATGAAACTATAACTCATCCAGGGTGTTTCTAGTTTCCTATTTAATTTACATAATGCAAATGGTTAAAAATAACATTATCAGAATGTTTCATATCAAAGTATAAATGATTATTAACTGCTTAAACACAAAGAAAGTTTGTCATTCAATCACTAGAGAAATTATTTTTTATTAATTTGGGAAAGTCAGAAACTAATTATTTAAATGAGCATGGTTAAAAATTCACTAAAAGACACTGTTGAAATGAAATCTATATTTTTTGAAGAAAATAAATGTGAAATCCAAATTACTGCTAGCTTAACCAATAAAAAAAAAAAGATCCCCCAATAGCTAATTTGATTTAATAAAGTCTGTATTGCCAGAAATCTTCCTTGAGACTTAAGGCACAAAAATTCAGTTTCTGTAGCTATAATTACAATGTGATTATTTCTTTTTGTTGTCTAATGCCGGTATACATCTTTATTAACAAAGTTCTTTTTAAAAGAAATTTGAAAAATCCTTACAATCATCCCTCTTTAGTGCTTTCTATTTTTAAAGTATTTGACCTGTTCAATGTGAGAAGAAATGAATGAAACCACTAGACACATAATACATTAGAACCGAGAAAAATTATACTATGAAATGTCTATTTTAAACCTATACTTTGTATCTATTTTAAAATTTAAAAAAAATAGAAAACAAAGCATTTACTGTTGTTAATAAAATTATCCATCCATGTAATGATTTTATATGCTATAAATCCTTTATTTCTTCAATTAATCATCATAGCATCCAGAATATTAACTTACCTAATTATGTTTATGTATCTAAATTGTACTTGACTATGTAAGATACGTAGGAAATTCCTAAAAAATAATTTCAACAGATATTTAACTTTTCATAAAAGGAAAGCTTAGAATAAAACAGGTGAGGAAAATATACAGAGATTCTGGCCTCCCTCCAAAACATTCTCACAAAAGAATGGAGACTGAGTCCCCGAAATCCTGAACCCAATCCTGAATGGCATTTCAATTGTCATTAAGTAGGGATTTTACACCTAAAACATAAGGAAAACTTTAATATTATTGACTTTCTTGAGGGATATTCAAAATCCTCCCTTTATTTTCAAACTTCTATTTGTAGGGGAAGGAAATAACCTTTACTGTATAGTAGGTATAAAAGGAACCAGATGATTCATCTCTGTGAATCTGCTTGTTGAATTTGATGGATCATTCTTAAAAGCGACGTTGCTAATCTTCAGGTTTTCTTTTTTAGGTTATTCACAGATCAGTGGGTTTTCCAGCTAATACAGGTCTGATGCTCTTCTGTCTTCACACATGGTATTCATCATATCTTGACAAGAAAAGACCTTCAGTCTACAAATAACCTTCACTGAAGTAAGACATGTAAGTGGGTTTCTTTATGAAAGATAGATTTTATGGCTGAATAAAAAACAACTGTAGTTAAAAAGTGTCATTGCATGGTCTTATTTGAAAATTTTTCCTTAAAGGAACTTTAATGTTTGTTTTTGAAACCATAAAGAGACCAAAAAAGGGTAAAAAAGTATTAAATTACTTTATCATTAACCACAAACGCAACAGGAAGGGTTGATCAGCTCCGTATTTTATCATTCAGAAGCGTTCAGCCTTTAAAATATTTAAGCATCCACATTAGTTCTTGTCAAACTAGCACAAAGCAGTGCATAATATGACCTGTGTGTAAGAGCAGAATAAGATAAGAGGTTATAGTCAGGGTGAAATTTCCACAATGGGATTGCCCTGTGCTATAGATAATAGTTCGGCTTCCTGTTTCCAGACAATTACTAAGTGACGGAGAATGTTTTCTTTGTATTTTTACTTGGTCATGCTAATAGAAGGAATCAAATTCTGTTGATATTGACCTACTGAGGGTGAAACAATAAATTGGAGGCATCCTACACATCCTGTTTTATATCATGTGGCAATTAGAAAAAATAAAATTTGATCGAATTTTACAGTATCAGACGGCGTGGTAATTTGCGTTCTCACGGTATAAATGGTAACTTTACAAAACATATTAAGAACGTTCAAGCTGAGCAAGAAGCAAAATGGTTTCTTAGTGACACTAAAATATCTGCAGAGTCTCTTTTCTTAGAGCCTACTGTGCAATGATTGAAGGAATAGCTGGGAGGAAAATTCTTTTTTTTTTTTTAATTTTTATTAAATCATAATTGTGTACATTGGTGCAATCATGGGGCACAATGTGCTGACTTCATATACAATCTGAAATATTTTCATTGAACTATTTAACGTAGCCTTCATGGCCTTTTAATCACTATATGA